>ML792124.1:113550-172219 GCA_009831015.1 Picea engelmannii | reverse complement strand
AATTAAAATTATTATATATATTTATAACATAATATATATATATATATATATATATATATATATATATATCATATGTTTTAAATAAATATAAATCTGTAAAAAGAAAATTATTATATATGTTTATAATATAAATTATACAAATTATATATATATATTTATAACATTGATGTTTTAAATAACTATAAAATTTGTAAAAAGAATAAGATGAATCTCTATTAAAATTCAATGTTACTATATAAAGATAAATTTATATCAATACTAATTTTAATATCATTTTAAATGATCTCATAATCAAATGGGCTTTTATGTAGATTAATGTGGATGGATTTTGACAAAAAGGAGAAGAAAAAAAGACCAAAACATAAAACAATTACACAATATCATGTTTAAAATTATTATATATGTTTATAACATAAATTATTTATGTGGATGGATTTTGACAAAAAAAAACTAAAAAAAAAAAAGACCAAAACATAGAACAATTACACAATACCATGTATAAAATTATTATATATGTTTATAATATAAATTATATATTTTGTGAACAAATTTTGATAAAAAAGCAAAAAAAAAAGCCAAAACATAGAACAATTACACAACACCATGTATAAAATTATTATATATATTTATAACATATATACTATAAATATGTAAAAGAAAAATTATTATATATGTTTATAATATATATATATATATATATATATATATATATATATATATATATATATATATATAATATTGATGTTTAAAATAACTATAAAATTTGTAAAAAGAATAAGATGAATCTTTATTAATACCAATTCAGAGTTACTATACAAAGATAAAATCTGATGAAAATTTAAACTGTTGGATCAGATTTGAGTGGTTAATTATCTATAATATAGTGCGATTAATTATTGTGGTTAATTATCTATAATTAATTATCGTGGTTAATTATCTATAATATAGTGCGATTAATTATTGTGGTTAATTATCTATAATTAATTATCGTGGTTAATTATCTATAATACGAGTGTGGTTAATTATCTATAATAAATTGTTGGATCTGTAGATTTAAGTCATTAATTATTTTATGTAGATTTATCTATTATCTATAATACTAGTGAGTGATTAATTATTTTATGTAGATTTATCTATTATCTATAATATGAGTGATTAATTATTTTATGTAGATTTATCTATTATCTATAATACTAGTGTGGTTAATTATCTATAATAAATTGTTGGATCTGTAGATTTAAGTCATTAATTATTTTATGTAGATTTATCTATTATCTATAATACTAGTGAGTGATTAATTATTTTATGTAGATTTATCTATTATCTATAATATGAGTGATTAATTATTTTATGTAGATTTATCTATTATCTATAATACTAGTGCTATCTATTATCACAGGGGATTTTATGTAGATTTATGTGGCAGATTTTATGTAGATTTATATGGATGGATTTTGACAAAAATGACAAAAAAAACCAAAACATAGAACAATTACACAACACCATGTATTAAATTATTATACATGTTTATAACACACACATATATATATATATATATGTGTGTGTGTGTTTTAAATAACTATAAATTTGTAAAATTTTTTTTATTATATATGTTTATAATATAATTATAAATGTTTATAATATGTATAATGACAAGATGATGGTGAGTAGAATATTTTCTGTAGATTTGAGTGGTTTTCTGTAGATTTGAGTGGTTAATTATCTATAATAAGAATACCGTTAATTGTCTTTAATACAAATATCCTTAATTATCTATAGTTAAATAGTTAATTATCTATAATAATAAGAATGCCGACAAGTACCGTTAATTGTCAAAAATACAAGTGCCGTTAATTATCTATAAATCTATATTAATACTAATTCCAATATCATTTTAAATGACCTCACAATTTAATGTATCTATATTAATACTGATTGCAATATCATTTTAAATGACTTCACAATTTAATGTATAACGACAAGATGATGGCGAGCGACAAGGCCTTCAGGATATTTTCTGTTTACTATAGATTGGAGTGCCGTTAATTATCTATAATACGAGTGAAACGGTTATTTATCTATAATACCAGTTTATAATATAAATTATACAAATTATCTATATCTATATATAATACATTCTCTATATATAATACATTGATGTTTTAAATAACTATAAAATTTGTAATACATTGATGTTTTAAATAACTATAAAATTTGTAAAAAGATTAAGATGAATCTCTATTAATAACAATTTAGTGTTATTATACAAAGATAATCTATATTAATATTAATTTCAATATTATTTTAAATGACCTCACAATTTAATTAACATAAATTTATCAAAATTAAAGATTATTTTTTAATTTTTTTAAATATAATCTTAGTTTATATGATTCTTCACTAAAATATATTTATGTTATTTTGAATATTTATTTTAATTCTGGATTTATTAAAGGTTGAAAGGGATGAACTCTTTAGAGGTGTAAACCTTTCTTCAAGTTTTACACTCTAAAAGAGGTTTGCACATTAAGAGATTTAATCTTACATATCTATAATGCAAAGACAGAAATCATATCTCTCATGGTGCAAACCTATCCTCAAATTTTACACTTTAAAAAATGTGTTCAGCTTAAAAAATTTGATATATCCAAAGGATAAAATAAATTTAAACTGATATATATAAATATCATATTTATAAAATATGTATATATATATCTGTGAAACAGATATTGCTTTTATCACTTTATATATATAAATATTTTTTTTAACAAATAAAAATAAATTGGATTATTTTAGAGATTGAAAACTTTTATTAAAAATTCAAAAGTATTTTCTAAAATTTAAGTAGCAAAATCAAATCTTTCAAAATTAATTAATATTAACATAAATTTTATTTTAAATTAATATTAAGATAAACTTATCTTAACTTGGAATTTGATCAAATTCGAATGTGATGACTTCACAAATACGGAGCTTGATAAATGCCGAGTTAAAACTAATCTAAACTGCTTTCTCGTAATGCAAGGATTATAAAGTTTAGATGACTGCTTATGGAGTACTCTGATATGTGTTATTTATAAAAGTCTTAGGTTAATGATTCTACTAAATGAAGATTTTTTTGGGGGGATATTTGTTTAAAACTAATTTAAACTAAGATTTTATCTTGTATATCTTTCTAGTGCTGCAAGGACTAGAAAGTTTAATTGACTGCATATGGAGCACTCTGCTATGTGTTATTTATAAAAGTTTTAGGTTAATGATTCTATTAAATGAAATTTTTTTTTGGGATATTTGTTTGAAATTTAGTGAAAAATTATTGGATTCTTAAATTTAAGTAATTATTTTTGTAAAATCCTAGTGCCTTGGGAGTTTTTCAGCAAACTGAACCCATTTCTACATTTAGAAATAAATAAATTCTGGATAACAAAAAATAGTAATTCCTATAAATTTATATCGCCAACAAAAAAAAAACTAACCAACGCCCTTATAAAATGAAAATTTTAGGTTCTTACATGGACGTTTTAAACTAAAATTACCTCTCCTTTGAGGCGGCTGCGTTCTCTCTGTCGTTTTGTGGGGTGCAATGATAATATGCTTCGAGTACGACTGACAGAACTTCCCGATTGATCTCTGCTCCCACAGTGGGAGGTCGGATCGCTGCCCGGACAATTTGTTAATCCACGTTTTCTCCCAGACCGTGCCATCTAAAACCATAGAATTTGACATGAATTCACAGCAAGGAATCAGTAATTTGGAAGAAGAAGAATACATAAAGAAAAACCGTAAACATACAGTATCTGCAAGCAAAATAGAAAGTTGTGAATGGATATATAAATACAAACATTTGAAAAAATTCAGGAGACACTTGAGTTATACAAACTTAGCTACTTAAATCTACAAATCAAATTTCAGAAAAAATCAAACTGAAAAAATACCAAAAAAATTCCACAAAAGTAAAACGTTTAATCTATTATATTCACAGGAATTAATGTGGCAATAACGAGACGAGGCAGGGCCGAGCAGTTGTAGTACGGAAAGGTAAACGTAAAGTGATGAAATATAAGATTTGTACAATGAAAACGCATGGAATAATTTCAATCCATAAGAAAAATTCGTTGCAGAAGTGAAAGAAAATAATTCTGAATAGAAAAACTTGGGAATATGTGGGTACCTTGAAATTGCTGATTCAATGTGACGGAAGAATAAATACGACATAAAAAATAATTTCCTGCAGAGCAGTCGCATTTCTTCCGTAAGGATCTCAGCCTAAGAGTCTTGCATATAAACATGTGTCTGAGAGTAACGGTCTTACTTTTTGTGTAACTGTCACTTCGTATCAAGAAAATCTTGTGATTATTGACGGCTTTGATTAATAGCCTCTAATTGCAGCTTTGGAACCTAATCCGGTGGGCATATCTAGTGAGCTTAATGCCAGGGAATTTGACCCATAATTTTGATAAACCACAACTCTTAACCACTTCAGTTAATTCAATATACTATACAACCACTTCAGTTAATTCACTATACTAAGTATTATTTAAGTAAACCACAATTTTCAATCACTCCAATTAATTTACTATACTAAGTATTATTTAAGTATACTCGAAATAAATTATTAAATTGAATTCTACAAGAAAAGAGGGGTATTCATATGCATTTGATAAGTGTTATTAGTCCCTGCCCAGCAGGACTATACTTACTATACTAAGTATTATTTTATTTAAGTATACTCAAAATAAATTATTAAATTGAATTCTAAAAGAAAAGAAGGGTATTCATATGCATTTGATAAGTGTTATTAGTCCCTGCCCAGCAGGATTATACTAATTAGTTAGTGATTATACCGATGAGTTAATTGTTGTTTAATTATTACTTTCATCTTTTACTTTTAATTATTTTGGATATCCAATATTAAACATATAAAAATGTGAATAATACTTTAATCTTATTGAACTTCAACTTTGAAGTCTTATTGCAGTAGTGACTGCCTGAAATAATACTTACAATTTTCATTATTTGCAATAACATTTCTGAGTCTCTGCATTAATCCTTTTTCTTTGTTAGCCCCTATAACTGTCAGTGCAATCTCTTCGTTGTTTTGTCTAACTGTCAGTGCAGTCTCTTCATTGTTCTCTCAATGTTATGTCAACTGTCAGTGCAGTCTCTTAATTCTTCTGTCAATGTTAGGTAATAAATTACTCTGCATTCTCAAAAGCAAGTCAATAAATCTGATTGTTGATCTTTAGCAGTGTGCTTGACACAGCTGCCAATTCCTTCTCATGTAGGCCTTCTGCTTGCCAGTGTCTCGCACCTCATGCACCGCCTTCTAGCCGCCTCATGCACCACCCGGATGCCTCACCGCCTCAATTAATAAATATGGCTGCCTGTTGAATTAATAAATATGGCTTCTCGTTGGTTTATGGCGATGTGCCTTTTTGTTGAACCATATTCATTTAGTCCTCTATGTCTTGCCTCTATCTAGTCTCTGCTTGAAAACAGCGCAACTATCTCTGCTTGAAAACAGCGCAACTATCCCAAATGGAGTGGAATGGGTTAACTTTGGGAGTAATTTTTTTTTCAGAGTTATTTTTTTGTTTTTAATATTTTCGTCAATCCAGAACAATTTTTTGAGCATTTGGGTTGATTTAAAATGGGACAAAACTCCTGATTTAAAATGAGGCAAAACTCTTAAAATAAAATCTGAAATACATAGAACTTTGATCAATGCAAAACTCAGACTAGCATGGTTGACCTTCTAAATCTTGATGAGCATCTCAATGAAGCACAATTCTTTACCAACAAAATGCCATTAAAGCATAATACTTCGCTGTGGATTTGTCTCACTGCCTGTAGAATACACAACAATATGGAGCTCTGATAATTTGCAGCAAAAACGAGTTTTAGAATTGTACCCTGAAATTGCTGCACCTTATCTCCTACTTCTAAACATCTACAGTGCAGGTGATATGTGGGAGGAGCAGGTGATATGTGGGAGGAGATTGAAAAGTTACAAAGAATGATGAAAGACAGAACAGAGGTGTAAAAAAAACAGACACTTGCATTTAGTTGGATTGAATTTAATAAACAGGAGCATATGTTCCTGGTACGAGACAGATCACATCCACAAGCACAAACAATCTATGTCAAATTGGAGAGGAGATGAAAGTTGCAGAGCATGTTCCCTCTCCAAAGTCTGTACGGAATGATGTGAAAGATGAAGACTAGAACAATTGAAAATACCAATTGCACAATGACAAATCCTTTTGATGAGCATTTGGCCCGATTTTTCTAATATTTCTGAATCAATGTTTCTCCCAAATCTGGTGTATAAAAGAAAAAATAAGGCGTATAAAGAAAAAAACAAATCAGTTGCAGATGACCAGAATGACCATGAAACAGGAACTGCTCATACCCGGGACAAGTCGCTGCCGTCTTAATTTATATCCGTACGACGATCCAGAGAGCCTATCCAACTATGGATACTTTTGGCTTGCTCTTCAGCTGCTGCTATTGCTGTTGTCACTTCCTCCTCCTCCTCCTTCCATGGCGGACTCTATAGCTGATAAGGCAGGTAAGGTTGGCTACTCTATACAGCGTAAGGAAGACAAGTACATCCATCCCATTGATCATGAAGACTACATCGAAGCCCCTACCGATAAAAGGAGCAGATATGGTTATGGCATAAGAATGAGATCTCTGGATCAAGTTTGGTATTCAACCTGTTATATGTCTGAGCGTATGAATCGTCAAGCATGTACATTACGAACAAAGCTTGCAAGGTTTAGATGAGAAGGATCCGAGGTATATCAATTATTTCCGAGGGTTTTAGCAAACTATTAGTTTCCACGTTATCCCAGTTTTCAAAATGACTTTCAAAGTGTCCAAACTATCTAAGTTTATGGTGTCTTTGAATATGCTAATGAATTTCCCAGATTGGTAGATATGAGCAAATTTAGTGGAGCTTATTTTGTAGTAGTTTGTTCAACCAAATCTACCAGTCTATAGAGGCATAAAGGAGAATTGAGGAATCTGAATAATAAGACAACCTATATCTATGCTTGGTGGAAGTAGCCCAATATTTAGGTGAACCACGTAAATCTCTGTATTTCTTGTCTTGTGTATTTATTGTATAACAAGTGATATCAAAAGTGGTTGAAAGAAATGTCAAATTCTCTAAAAAAAAATTGCAAGAGTAAAATCTGTGTGAAGTGCATCGAGTTCAACATCGCAGCAGGTCCACCTATGAAGAGTGCGACGTGAAGTTTGCGACGTGAAGTTTGACTAAGCTCGGGTAGTCCTCTGGAAGAGTGCGAAGATACACCAGTGTGCACGACTCCTCTTGAACATTCGCAAGGTGTTCTTTTCTTTTTGAAAAATTACAAAGTATGAAAGGTATGAAGGAATTTAGGGTTTTTTCAAAAAAAAATTGAATTTACTTTGGGTGAATGAAGTAAAATGTTTTTTAATGGAGTAAAAGGATTAAGTAAATGTATAAGGTAAAAAGTAAAGGTGGAGGAATTAAAAAGTGTTTTTTAATTATCTCAAAGTGAATAATGATTAAAAAGGTGAACTTTGTTATTTTTTATTTTTTAAATAAAATGAAAGGTTAGTAAAATAATTTTTTATTAAATCTTTTATTAAACCTTGTAAAGTTTAAACTATTATTCCTCTACATTATTTTTTCAAAGGGCCTTGGTTATTACAAGAATTAGTGTTTTTTGGAATGTTTCCTCTAATGGCATAGACTCGGATTGCTAAGTTCGAAATTGAGAAGTTCAATGACAAGAATAATTTCGAGATTTGGAAGGTTAAGATGCACAATCTGCTCGTGCAACAAGGTGTGGTGAAGGTGGTTTTGGGAAAAGAAAATCAACCTGCGACCATAACATATGATAACTCGGATGAGATGGATGCGAGAGCACTGAGTGCCATACGTCTATGTTTGGTCAATGATGTTTTGTTCAATATTGTCTCGGAGAAGACAACAATTGGTTTGTGGATGAAGTTGGAAAGCCTGTACATGACGAAATCCTTGACAAACATGATCTTTTTGAAAAGAAAATTGTACAGTTTGCACATGAAGGAAGGTACGAAAATAGCGGATCATTTAAATACTTTTAATACTCTTTTAGTCCAATTGGATCGCACGGGAGTGAAATTCAAATTTGAAGATAAGGCAATTACATTATTGTGTTCTTTGCCCGTGTAAAGGGATCATTTTGTTACCTCTATTAGTTTGAGTTCAACATAAAGTATTGAGTTTGATGATATTGTTGGAGCTTTACTGTCGTAGGAAACAAGGAAGAAATCCAATTTAGGAACCTCTACACCTGAGGCAATGGTGATGAGAGGCAGACCTAAAGAAAGAGGACAGGGTCAGAGTGATTTATCTCAGTCAAAGTCGAACCACAAAAAGAGGAAGATTAAGTGTTGGTTTTGTGGTAAATCTGGACACCTGAAGAAGGACTATTGGAAGCGACAACAAGCCTCCAAAGAAGACCCTCCAAAAGAGACGAAGGAAGCAAATGCAACCGAAAGAGGTTCAAAAACAGGTTCAGGTATGATTGATAAAGTTTTATCAATTAGTATTGGTTCACGTCATGATCAACATTGGTTATTAAATTTTGGTGCTTCAAAACACATGTGTCTTCACAGACACTGGTTTATTACTTATCAGTGTATGGATGATGGAATAGTTTACATGGGAAATGCTATCACGTGTAAATTTGTGGGAATTGATAACATTCGAATTAAGATGTTTGATGGAACTGTTAAAATACTAACTGGTGTGAGACATGTACTTGATATTAGGAAGAATCTAATTTCTTTGGGAGTCTTAGACATTGGAGGATATAAGAGTATTGTTCAAGGTGGTGTTATGAAAGTCTACAAAGGAATCCTACTGGTTATGAAAGGGAAGAAGGTTGGTAACTTGTTGTTGTTAGGAGGAAGAACTGAGTCAGATCATGCAACAACGGTATCTAATAAAGATAGTGATTATGTTCGACTGTGGCATCAATGGTTGGGTCATATGAGCGAACAAGGATTAAACGTATTATCTGATCGCAAGTTACTTCCTAGTCTAAAGTCTTTAAGGTTAGATTTTTGCAAGCACTGTATTTATGGGAAACAAAATACGCACAAATTTAAAATGAAAAGACACACCAATGAAGGAATCCTTGATTATATCCATTCTGATGTTTAGTGGCCATCCCCTACTGTTTCATATGGAGGATCATCATATTTTTTTAGTTTTATAGATGATTTCTCTAGGAAGATGTGGATCTATATGTTAAAGAGTAAAGCTGATGTATTTATAGTTTTCAAGCAGTTTAGAGATTTAGTGGAAAAGAGCACTGATAGGTCCATTAAATGTTTAAGAACTGATAATGGTGGTGAATCTACGTCAATGGAATTTGAGAACTATTGCAAGGAGTTTCGGATCAATAAGCATAAAGCCACTGCCTATACTCCTGAGTAGAATGGAGTTTTTGTACGCATGAACAAGAATCTTCTAGAGAGAGCAAGGAGTATGCTTAGTAACACCAACTTGTAGTAGGAACTATGGGCATAAGTAGTGACTACAACTTATTATCTGGTGAATCAATCACCATCAA
Organism: Picea engelmannii; assembly: GCA_009831015.1. Classification (NCBI taxonomy): domain Eukaryota; kingdom Viridiplantae; phylum Streptophyta; class Pinopsida; order Pinales; family Pinaceae; genus Picea; species Picea engelmannii. The sequence goes on along the minus strand of ML792124.1, from coordinate 162,602 downwards.
CAACAATAGAGTGCAAAGTTCCAGAAGAGGTATGGACATGTTATCCTTGTAATTATTCTAATCTTAAAGTTTTTGGTTGTGAAGCCTATGCTCTAATTCTGAGACATCAACATTCTAAATTAGATCCAAAATAAAAAAGGCTTATCTTTGTTGGAGATGGTGATGGTTTTAACAGGTAGAGGTTGTGGGATGCTACTGGCCACAAGATCACCATTAACAAAGATGTAATATTTGATGAATCATCTCTCATCAAATCAGTAGTAGATGTTCAAATGAAACATGAAGAAGTACCTAAGTATCAAGAGATTCAGTTTGAAACCAGTTCAAATACAGGTGAAAGTGAACATGAACAAGTTTATGAAGATGTTCATGAAGATTTTCCTACAGAGGAAGACATGGTTGATGATAATAGTCAACAGAATGTGGATGAACCCAAAACTTTGCTAAGGAGGTCTATGTAGGTCAAAAATCCTTCAAGAATGTATGATGTTTTTGTTTCGTCAGTTTCTTTAAGTACTAATGATGATGAACCTTCATGTTATTAGGAAGTTGTGAAGGGTTATAATAGTGATAAATGGAAAGAAGCAATGAAGGATGAAATGAAGTTATTAGAGAGGAATTCCACATGGGACCTGGTAGAACTTCCAAGAGACAAAAAAACTATAGTTTGCAAGTGGGTATACAAGTTGAAGGGGTACAGGTTGTGGGATGCTACTGCCCACAAGATCACCATTAACAAAGATGTAATATTTGATGAATCATCTCTCATCAAATCAATTGTAGATGTTCAAATGAAACAGGAAGAAGTACCTAAGTATCAACAGATTCAATTTGAAACCAGTTCAAATACAGGTGAAAGAGAACATGAACAAGTTTCTGAATATGTTCATGAAGAGTTTCCTGCAGAGGAAGACATGCTTGATGATAACAGTCAACAGAATGTGGATGAACCACAAACTTCGCTAAGGAGGTCTATGCGGGTCAGAAATCCTTCAAGAATGTATGATGCTTTTGTTTCATTAGTTTCTTTAAGTACTAATGATGATGAACCTTCGTGCTATCAGGAAGATGTGAAGGGTTCTAACAATGATAAATGGAAAGAAGCAATGAAGGATGAAAATAAGGCATTAGAGAGGAATGTCACATGGGATCTGGTAGAACTTCCAAGAGACAAAAAAACTGTAGTTTGCAAGTGGGTCTACACGCTGAAGAATGGTGTTGATGATAAAATGGAAAAGTACAAAGCAAGGCTGGTTGCGAACGGATATTCTCAGAAAGAAGGTATTGAATTTCATGAGATTTTTTCACCAGATGTAAAGACTGTTTCAATTCAAATTGTGTTAGCATTAGCTGCATTGCTTGATTTGGAATTGGAGCAACTAGATGTTAAAACTGTTTTCTTACATGGATATTTGGATGAAGAAATTTACATGGAACAACCTGAAGGGTTTGTTCAGAATCACAGTAAGAAATTTGTTTGCAGGCTCAAGAAATCATTGTATAGTCTCAGTCAGTCGCCCAGACAATGGTACAAGAAATTTGACTCTTTCAAGGTGAGCCAAAATTATACAAAGAGTGAGTATGATCATTGTGTCTACTTTAAGAAATTGAATAATGGCATATTCATTATCTTAGTATTATATGTTGATGATATGCTTTTAGCAACCAAAATCATAACTGATATCAATAGGTTAAAGGCTCAGATGGCTAGGACGTTCGATATGAAAGATCTAGGAGCAGCAATGCAGATTTTGGGCATGGAGATATTTAGAGACAGGAGGAATGGTAACCTTTGGTTGTCACAATAGAAGTATGTTGAGAAGATACTTTTGAGGTTTGGTATGAACAATGTGAAACTCATTTCAGTCCCTTTGTCTTCCCATTTTAAGCTTTCTCCAAGTTTATGTCCGAGTACAAAAGAAGAAAAGGAATGTATGTCTCAAATACCATATGCTAATGCAGTAGGAAGTCTAATGTATGCAATGGTGAGTACAAGGTAAGACATTTCATGTGCAGTTGGGGTTGTCAGTAGGTATATGGAAAATACAGGTAAAGAACACTGGGCAACAATGAAATGGGTGCTTCGGTATTTGAGGGGCACAAGTGATTACTATATCACCTATGACAATGGTCGTGAGTTAGTCTATGGATATGTGGATTCTGATTTTGCAAGTGATTTGGACAAGAGAAGGTCGACTTTAGGGTATGTCTTTACTCTTCCAGGTGGAGCTATTAGTTGGATGTCAAAGCTGCATAACATTGTTTCTTTATCCACTACAGAAGAAGAATACGTAGTTTCTTCACATGCTTGGAAAGAGACAGTTTGGTTGAAAGGTTTGTTTGGTGAGTTTGGAAGGATGTAGGACAAAGTAAAGTTACTTTGTGATAGTCAAACTGCTATTCACTTAGCTAAGAATCCAGCATACCACAGTAAAACAAAACACATACCTATCAAGTAACATTTTGTAAGACAGGTTATTGATGAAGGTGGAGTCTCTCTTGAGAAATTTCATACAAAGGATAACTGCGTAGACATGTTCACAAAACTAGTACTGTTAGAGAAGCTACGATGGTGCTTGGCTTCTCTTGGGTTGCAGAAAAGTCGATGAACAAAAGGAAGCAACAAGGTATCAGGTTAATTGTTGGCAAGGTTTAGATTGTTGAATATGCCAACAAATATCCCTGATTTGGTAGATACGAGTAGATTTAGTGGAGCATATTTTGTATTAGTTTGTTCAACCAAATATACCAATTTGGTATGAATGCACAAGTTTAGAAAATAGTTATGTAACTAATGTAATTATGTTCATTATTGATGTAAGCTTGTAGAGGGATAAAGGGGAATTGAGGAAATAGTGTAATGATGAGGAGCGTGAGTGAGCTATTGTAATCTCCTTGATCTAAATAATAAGACAACCAATACCTATGCTTGGTGGGCGTAGCCCAACATTTGGGTGAACCACATAAATCTTTGTGTTTCTTGTGTGTGGATTTATTGATTGTCTTATATGATAGTTGTGTTTCCGCATTTATAAATATACAAATTTGTATTAGAGGTGGTTGGAGGAAACATCAAATCATCAGAGGAGCCACAGGAGTGAAATCTGTGTGAGGTGTGTCGTTGTCAACATCGCCGCACGCCCCTCCTTTGGAAGGGTGCGGCCTCATTTTAGTCAAACTTCACGCACAATTGAAAGCCTGAAATCGTCGCAGTCCAACTGTGTGGTATAATGCATATATTTTTAAGATCGCCACACTCTAGGTGTATCGAGAGGTGTGACGACTCCTCTTCAACATTCGCACGATGTTCTCTTCTTTCTGAAAAATTACAAAGTATGAAAGGTATGAAGAAATTTTGGGTTTTTTCAAAAACAAAATTGAATTTTCTTTTTTAAAAGCGTGAACACGTCAATGTGGGTGAATGAAGTAAAATGTTTTTTTATGGAGTAAAAGGATTAAGTAAAGGTATAAGGTAAAAAGTAAAGGTGGAGGAATTAAAAAGTGTTTTTTAATTATCTCAAAGTGAATAATGGTTAAAAAGGTGACCTTTGTTATTTTTTAGTTTTTAAATAAAAGGAAAGGTTAGTAAAAGGATTTTTTATTAAATCTTTTATTAAACCTTGTAAAGTTTAAACCATTTTTCCTCCACATTATTTTTTCAAAGGGCCTTGTTTATTACAAGCAGTGGTGTTTTTTGGAATGCTTCCTCTAATGGCAAATACATAGTGTGCTAAGTTCAGAACTGAGAAGTTTAATGGAAAGAAAAATTTCAAGATTTGGAAGGTTAAGATGCACGATCTGCTCGTGCAACAAGGTGTGGTGAAGGCATTTTTGGGAAAAGAATAGAATCATGCGACCATAACAGATGATGACTGGGATGAGTTAGAGCATTGAGTTCCATACAACTGTGTTTGGACGATGATGTTGTGTTTGGAAGTTGGTTTGTGGACGAAGATGGAAATCCTCTACATGGTGAAATCCTTGACAAACAAGATATTCCTGAAAACACAATTGTACCATTTGTGCATGAAGGAAGATACAAAAATAGCTGATCATTTAAATACTTTTAATACTCTTTTAGTCTAGTTGGATAGCACGAGAGTGAAATTCGAATCTGAAGATAAGGAAATTACATTATTTTGTTCTTTGCTCGCATCATGGGATCATTTTGTTATCTCTATTAGTTTCAGTTCAACAAAAAGTATTGAGTTTGATGATATTGTTGGAGCTTTAATGTATGAGGAAACAAGGAAGAAATCCAATTTAGGAACCTCTACATCTGAGGCAATGGTAATCAGAGGCATACCTAAAGAAAGAGGATAGGGTCAGAGGGATTTCTCTCGGTCAAAGTTGAAGGGAAACAAGATCAATCTTAAGTGCTGGTTTTGTGGCAAATTTGGACACTTGAAGCAGGTTCATTGGAAGTGGCAGAGAACCTCCAAAGAAGACCCTCCAAAAGATATGAAGGAAGAAAATGCAACCAAAAAAGGTTCAACAACAGGTTCAGTTATGACTGATGAAGTTTTATCAATTAGTATTGGTCCACGTCAAGATCAACAATGGTTATTAGATTCTAGTTCTTCAAACCACTTGTGTCTTCATAGACATTGGTTTATTACTTATCAGTCTATAGATGATGGAATAGTTTACATGGGAAATGATATCTCGTGTAAAGTTGTGGGAATTGATGGCTTTCGAATTAAGATGTTTGATGGAAATCTTAAAATACTAACTGATGTGAGACATGTAACTGATATTAGAAAGAATCTAATTTCATTGGGAGACTTAGACACTGGAGGATAGAAGAGTATTATTCAAGGTGGAGTTATGAAAGTCTACAAAGGAATCCTACTGGTTATGAAAGTGAAGAAGGTTGGTAACTTGTTCCTGTTAGAAGGAAGAACTGAGTCAGATCGTGCGAAAACAGTATCTGAGAAAGACAATGATTATGTTTGACTGTGGCATCAACGATTGGGTCATATGAGCAAACAAGGATTAAAGGTATTGTCTGATCGCAAGTTACTTCCTAGCCTAAATTATTTAAAGTTAGATTTATGCAAGCACTGTATTTATGGGAAACAGAATAGGCAGAAATTTAAAACTGGAAGACACACCAGTGAAAGAATCCTTGGTTATATCCATTTTGATGTTTGGGGGCCATCCCCTAGTATTTTGTATGGAGGATCATCATATTTTGTTACTTTTATAGATGATTTCTCTAGGAAGGTGTGGATCTATATGGTAAAGAGTAAAGCTGGATGAAGGGTTTGTTCATAATCACAACAAGAAATTTGTTTGCAGGCTCAAGAAATCATTGTATGGTCTCAGCCAGTCGCCCAGACAATGGTACAAGAAATTTGACTCTTTCAAGGTGAGCCAGAATTATACAAGGAGTGAGTATGATCATTGTGTCTACTTTAAGAAATTGAATAATGGCATATTCATTATCTTAGTATTATATGTTGACGATATGCTTTTAGCAACCAAAATCATAACTGATATCAACAAGTTAAAGGCTCAGATGGCTAGGACGTTCGATATGAAAGATCTAGGAGCAGCAAGGCATATTTTGGGCATGGAGATATTTAGAGACAGGAGGAATGGTAACCTTTGGTTGTCACAATAGAAGTATGTTGAGAAGATACTTTTTAGGTTTGGTATGAACAATGTGAAACTCATTTCAGTCCCTTTGTCTTCCCATTTTAAGCTTTCTCCAAGTTTATGTCCGAGTACAAAAGAAGAAAAGGAATGTATGTCTCAAATACCATATGCTAATGCAGTAGGAAGTCTAATGTATGCAATGGTGAGTACAAGGTAAGACATTTCATGTGCAGTTGGGGTTGTCAGTAGGTATATGGAAAATACAGGTAAAGAACACTGGGCAACAATGAAATGGGTGCTTCGGTATTTGAGGGGCACAAGTGATTACTATATCACCTATGACAATGGTCGTGAGTTAGTCTATGGATATGTGGATTCTGATTTTGCAAGTGATTTGGACAAGAGAAGGTCGACTTTAGGGTATGTCTTTACTCTTCCAGGTGGAGCTATTAGTTGGATGTCAAAGCTGCATAACATTGTTTCTTTATCCACTACAGAAGAAGAATACGTAGTTTCTTCACATGCTTGGAAAGAGACAGTTTGGTTGAAAGGTTTGTTTGGTGAGTTTGGAAGGATGTAGGACAAAGTAAAGTTACTTTGTGATAGTCAAACTGCTATTCACTTAGCTAAGAATCCAGCATACCACAGTAAAACAAAACACATACCTATCAAGTAACATTTTGTAAGACAGGTTATTGATGAAGGTGGAGTCTCTCTTGAGAAATTTCATACAAAGGATAACTGCGTAGACATGTTCACAAAACTAGTACTGTTAGAGAAGCTACGATGGTGCTTGGCTTCTCTTGGGTTGCAGAAAAGTCGATGAACAAAAGGAAGCAACAAGGTATCAGGTTAATTGTTGGCAAGGTTTAGATTGTTGAATATGCCAACAAATATCCCTGATTTGGTAGATACGAGTAGATTTAGTGGAGCATATTTTGTATTAGTTTGTTCAACCAAATATACCAATTTGGTATGAATGCACAAGTTTAGAAAATAGTTATGTAACTAATGTAATTATGTTCATTATTGATGTAAGCTTGTAGAGGGATAAAGGGGAATTGAGGAAATAGTGTAATGATGAGGAGCGTGAGTGAGCTATTGTAATCTCCTTGATCTAAATAATAAGACAACCAATACCTATGCTTGGTGGGCGTAGCCCAACATTTGGGTGAACCACATAAATCTTTGTGTTTCTTGTGTGTGGATTTATTGATTGTCTTATATGATAGTTGTGTTTCCGCATTTATAAATATACAAATTTGTATTAGAGGTGGTTGGAGGAAACATCAAATCATCAGAGGAGCCACAGGAGTGAAATCTGTGTGAGGTGTGTCGTTGTCAACATCGCCGCACGCCCCTCCTTTGGAAGGGTGCGGCCTCATTTTAGTCAAACTTCACGCACAATTGAAAGCCTGAAATCGTCGCAGTCCAACTGTGTGGTATAATGCATATATTTTTAAGATCGCCACACTCTAGGTGTATCGAGAGGTGTGACGACTCCTCTTCAACATTCGCACGATGTTCTCTTCTTTCTGAAAAATTACAAAGTATGAAAGGTATGAAGAAATTTTGGGTTTTTTCAAAAACAAAATTGAATTTTCTTTTTTAAAAGCGTGAACACGTCAATGTGGGTGAATGAAGTAAAATGTTTTTTTATGGAGTAAAAGGATTAAGTAAAGGTATAAGGTAAAAAGTAAAGGTGGAGGAATTAAAAAGTGTTTTTTAATTATCTCAAAGTGAATAATGGTTAAAAAGGTGACCTTTGTTATTTTTTAGTTTTTAAATAAAAGGAAAGGTCAGTAAAAGGATTTTTTATTAAATCTTTTATTAAACCTTGTAAAGTTTAAACCATTTTTCCTCCACATTATTTTTTCAAAGGGCCTTGTTTATTACAAGCAGTGGTGTTTTTTGGAATGCTTCCTCTAATGGCAAAGACATAGAGTGCTAAGTTCAAAACTGAGAAGTTTAATGGAAAGAAAAATTTCGAGATTTGGAAGGTTAAGATGCACGATCTGCTCGTGCAACAAGGTGTGGTGAAGGCATTTTTGGGAAAATAAAAGAATCCTGCGACCATAACAGATGATGACTGGGATGATTGGATGTGAGAGCACTGAGTGCCATATGATTGTGTTTGGACGACGATGTTGTGTTTGGAAGTCGGTTTGTGGATGAAGATGGAAATCCTGTACATGGTGAAATCCTTGACGAACAAGATATTCCTGAAAACACAATTGTACCGTTTGTGCATGAAGGAAGATACAAAAATAGTTGATCATTTAAATACTTTTAATACTCTTTTAGTCCAGTTGGATAGCATGAGAGTGAAATTCGAATCTGAAGATAAGGAAATTACATTATTTTGTTCTTTGCTCGCGTCATGGGATCATTTTGTTATCTTTATTAGTTTCAGTTCAACAAAAAGTATTGAGTTTGATGATATTGTTGGAGCTTTAATGTATGAGGAAACAAGGAAGGAATCCAATTTAGGAACCTCTACATCTAAGGAAATGGTGATCAGAGGCAGACCTAAAGAAAGAGGATAGGGTCAGAGGGATTTCTCTCGGTCAAAGTTGAAGGGAAACAAGAGCAAGCTTAAGTGTTGGTTTTGTGGAAAATTTGGACACTTGAAGTAGGACTTTTGGAAGGGGAGAGAACCTCCAAAAAAGACCCTCCAAAAGATACGAAGGAAGCAAATGCAACCAAAACAGGTTCAACAACAGGTTCAGGTATGACTGATGAAGTTTTATCAATTAATATTGGTCCATGTCAAGATCAACAATGGTTATTAGATTCTAGTTCTTCAAACCACATGTGTCTTCATAGACACTGGTTTATTACTTATCACTCTATATATGATGGAATAGTTTACATGGGAAATGATATCTCGTGTAAAGTTGTGGGAATTGGTGGCATTCAAATTAAGATGTTTGATGGAAATCTTAAAATACTAACTGATGTGAGACATGTACATGATATTAGAAAGAATCTAATTTCATTGGGAGTCTTAGACACTGGAGGATAGAAGAGTATTATTCAAGGTGGAGTTATGAAATTCTACAAAGGAATCCTACTGGTTATGAAAGTGAAGAAGGTTGGTAACTTGTTCTTGTTAGAAGGAAGAACTAATTTAGATCATGCGACAACAATATCTAAGAAAGACAATGATTATGTTCGACTGTGGCATCAACGATTGGGTCATATGAGCAAACAAGGATTAAAGGTATTGTCTGTTCGCAAGTTACTTCCTAGCCTAAATTATTTAAAGTTAGATTTATGCAAGCACTGTATTTATGGGAAATAGAATAGGCAGAAATTTAAAACTGGAAGACACACCCGTGAATGAATCCTTGATTATATCCATTTTGATGTTTGGGGGCCATCCCCTACTATTTTGTATGGAGGATCATCATATTTTGTTACTTTTATAGATGATTTTTCTAGGAAGGTGTTGATCTATATGGTAAAGAGTAAAGTTGATGTATTTACAGTTTTCAATAATTTTAGAGTTTAGTGGAAAAGAGCACTGGTAGGTCCATTAAATATTCAAGAGATGATAATGGTGGTGAATTTACGTCAATGGAATTTGAGAACTATTGCAAGGGGTTTGGGATCGATAGGCATAAAACCACTGCCTATACTCCTAAGCAGAATGGAGTTGTTGAATGCATGAACAACACTCCCCTAGAGAGAGCAAGGAGTATGCTTAGTAATGACAACTTGCAGTAGGAACTATGGGCAGAACCAGTGACTACAACTTGTTATCTTGTGAATCGATCACCATTAATAGCAATAGAGTGAAAAATTCCAAAAGAGGTATGGACAGGTCATCCTTGTAATTATTCTAATCTTAATTTTTTTGATTGTGAAGCCTATTCTCTAATTCTGAAACATCAACGTTCTAAATTAGATCCAAAATAAAAAAAGACTTTTCTTTGTTGCATATGGTGATGGTATTAAGGGATACAAGTTGTGGGATCCTACTGCCCACAAGATGACCATTAAGAGAGATGTAATATTTGATGAATCATCTCTCATCAAATGAGTTGTAGATGTTCAAATGAAACAGGAAGAAGTACCTAAGTATCAATAGATTCAGTTTGAAACCATTTCAAATACAGGTGAAAGCAAACACGAACATGTTTCTAAAGATTTTCATGAAGAGTTTCCTTGAGAGGAACACATGGTTGATGATAACAATCAACAGAATGTGGATGACCCACAAACTTCCCTAAGGAGGTCTACGTCGGTTAGAAATCCTCCAAGAAGGTATGATGATTTTGTTTCGTGAGTTTCTTTAAGTACTAATGATAATGAACCTTCGTTCTATTAGGTAGCTATGAAGGGTTTTAACAGTGATAAATGGAAGGAAGCAATGAAGGATGAAATGAAGGCATTAGAGAGGAACGCCACATGGGACCCGGTAGAACTTCCAAGAGATAAAAACATTGTAGGTTGCAAGTGGGTCTACAAGCTGAAGAAGGGTGTTGATGATAAAATGGAAAGGTACAAAGCAAGGTTGGTTTCGAAAGGATATTCTCAAAAAGAAGGTATTTAATTTCATGAGATTTTTTCACCATTTGTAAGGACTGTTTCAATTCGAATTGTGTTAGCATTAGTTGCATTTCTTGATTTGAAGTTGGAGCAACTAGATGTTAAGACTGCTTTCTTACATGGATATTTGGATGAAGAAATTTACATGGAACAACCTTGAGGGTTCGTTCAAAATCGTAGAAAGAAATTTGTTTGCAGGCTCAATAAATCATTGTATGGTCTGAGGCAGTCGCCTAGACAATGGTACAAGAAATTTGACTCTTTCATGGTGAGCGAGAATTATACAAGGAGTGAGTATGATCATTGTGTCTACTTTAAGAAATTGAATAATGGTGTATTCATTATCTTAGTATTGTACGTTGATGATATGCTTTTAGAAAGCACAAGAATAATTGAGATCAACAGATTAAAGGCTCATATGGCTAGGACGTTCGATATGAAAGATCTAGGAGCAACAAGGCAGATTTTGGGCATGGAGATATTCAGAGATAGGAGGAATGGAAATCTTTTTCTGTCACAACAGAAGTATGTTGAGAAGATACTTGAGTTTTGGTATGAACGATGTGAAACCAGTTTCAGTCCCTTTGGCTTCCCATTTTAATCTTTCTTCAAGTTTATGTCCTAGTACAAAAGAAAAAAAGGAATATATATTTCAAATACCATATTCTAATGCAGTAGGAAGTCTAATGAATGTGATGGTCAGTATAAGGTGAGATGTTTCACATGCAGTTGGGGTTGTCAGCAGGTATTTAAAATCAAGGTAACGAGCACTCGACAATAGTGAAACGGGTGCTTCGGTATCTAAGGGGCACAAGTGATTACTGTATCACCTATGACAATGGTCGTGAGTTAGTTTGTGGATATGTGGATTCTGATTTTGCAGGTGATTTGGACAAGAGAAGGTCGACTTCAGGGTATGTCTTTACTCTTGCATTTGGAGCTATTAGTTGGATATCAAAGCTACAAAACATTGTTTCTTTATCCACTACAGAAGAAGAATACATAGCTTCTTCACATGTTTGCAAAGAGGCAGTTTGGTTGAAAGGTTTGTTTGGTGAGTTTGGAAGGATGCAGGACAAAGTAAAGTTACTTTGTGATAGTGAAAGTGTTATTCACTTGGCTAAGAATAGAGCCTCCCATAGTAAAACAAAACATATACCTATCAAGTACCATTTTGTAATACAGGTCATCGATGAAGGTGGAGTCTCTCTTGAGAAAGTGCATACAAAAGAGAACTGCACAGACATGTTCACAAAACCAGTACTGTTAGAGAAGATATGATGGTTCTTGTCTTCTCTTGGCTTGCAGAAAAGGTGATGAACAAAAGGAAGGAGCAAGGTATCACGCTAATTGTTGTCAAGGTGGAGATTGTTGAATATGCCAATGAATTTCCCAGATTTGGTAGACATGGGTAGATTTAGTGGAGCCTATTTTGTAGTAGTTTGTTCAACCAAATCTAAAAATTTGGTATGAATGCACAAGTTTAGAAAATAGTTATGTAACTAATCTAATTCTGTTAATTATCGATGTAAGCCAGTAGAAGCATAAAGGGGAATTGAGGAAATAATGTAATGATGAGGAGCGTGAGTGAGTTGTTGTAATCTCCTTGATCTGAATAATAAGACAATCGATACCTATGCTTGGTGGGTATCATGGTTCACACCACTGATCATAGAACTGTGAGGGTTTCCAAGTTTTTCAAACCAGGTAATTCTTCGTTTTTGGAAGTCGTTGCATTATCTACCTATCATATACTCTCTTGGCTACCAAATTGCTTACAAAGATCTTCCCACTATTTGGATATTGATTTGGAACGTTGCTTACAATCTCCCAATGTCCCAACTCTTTACCCTACTATCAAAAGTGCAGAATACTAAGAGGCAAAGGGTCTTTGTTTATTGTTTGCACATTTTCCTTACTCTTGCATCTTCTCTTAGACTATCCTCCAAGCGATTCCAATGACCTCATCTTTGTCTTAATCATTCCTATCTTTCGATGATCACACATATGCTTTTCAGTGTCAAATACTTGTAGTTCACGCCAATGACGATGAGTCTACCGGTTTCCTTTCAAAGCACCATCGCTCATGTCTTTGCTTGGTTGTGTAGTTGTATGCTAGCTCATCGCTCAAGTCTTTGCTTGGTTGGATGGTTGTATGCTAGGCCAATTTAAAATTACTCAAACCTACTAATAATGAAGCACACCATTCCTTGATTCCAGTAAACGTGAAGGTCGATACCCTAACCAAGTGTAGTTTATCATGTTTGCATTTCTATGGTACCGGGAGTGTAAGTAACACACTTGTGGGGTAGGTAAATGTTCCCTGGGGGCAAGACATGTTATGAATTCACACATCAATCTAGATTTCTGTAAAGCCTGTTCATCTCACCAATCGGCAAACATGCCAAATTGGTATTGACATTTACATTTGTAATATATTAGTTTTAGGTATACACCTGGTTGAATGGTAGGTTTTAGGTGCGCTGTAGCTTTTACTTGCGTGTAAACTCTTGGACATGCAAGCGGTATGTAGGTGCATCAAATCTGCCACTCGTTCCTACTCTTATGGTTGCGACAAAATACCCAATCTCTGGGACGTAAACACTGGTGCGTAAACATGGGCGTTCCCATCAACAATTTGACCAACTGTAACGAGTGCTCATTATTTCAGGTCCATTTCTTTAATTAGTACTATTTTTTCTTTCTCGTTTTCTTATTGTCTATTGATTTTTAATCTAGAATGTGTTGCGGTTTTGATACGAGGACATCTAACGAACAATGTGTTAAGGTTTTGTGTTTGTTTTCTTGTTTTCTTATAGTTGATTTTTTATTAATCTAGAATGTGTTAAGTTTTTGAAACCGGGACCCCTGAACGAGCAACGAGACTGCAAACTAAGAAATAAAATTAATTAAATAAATGTAATAGTGATCAAAATTTGGTGCTTCTACCGCACTACCAATCAAGGCTACTACCGCTAATATTGAGTTCTCCTCGTGGTTTTTTATATGCAACATGATTCACAATACAAAGGGACCTGATCACTTTATTATCACATTACAACTTTGGATTAATATGTTTCTTTTGAATTCATTTATTATATTAAGATGCTAAGATGCAGAGATGATAACATTATCCCTATCTTTGTATCTTTGTTGTTGTAAAAACATTAGCATTTGACAAACTACTATGTAGGGCGGTTGGATTGCATGGACACTTGGATTGCATTTAAAATTAGTGCAACATTATTGTTGTAAAAACATTAGCATTTGAGAAACTATCATGTAGGGCGGTTGGATTGCATGGGCACTTGGATTGCATTTAAAATTACTGCAACAGACCCATAGCAACCTCTATTAGTGGAGTATGCTAGTGCGGCCTTGAGGGTAGAAAAAGAGAGAGTATAGGAAGAAATAAGTAAGAGGGAAAATTCAATAAGCTAATAAAGAGAAATGAAGTTCTACACAATAGACTAAAGAATGTTGCAAATCTATCCCACCATGATTTAGATGAGGAGGAATTAAGTATATTAAAAAAAGGATTGATTTAGAAGTTCTACATAATAGCCTAATTTTTTTTATAAAATCTATATGATTTAGATGAAGAGGAATTAAGTATATTAAGAAAATGATTGATTTAGATGAGGGGGAATTAAGTATATTAAGAAAAGGATTGTGGTTTGCTATAACACCCAAAACTATATTAGCCGAGAACATAATATGCCATATTAGCCAACAACATAATATGTATGCCATATTAGCCAACAACATAATATGCACTTTGGAGGATAGTATTGAAATGTTGTTAGAAGAATAGAAGCAACTAGTTAGACATGACTCGGTATTGATTATTGAAGGGTGAAGTCATTAAAGAGAAATATAAAAATAAATAATAAAGAGAAATATAAATAATAAAGAGTAAAATGCTTGAGAAGCCACAAGGACATCATGATTCTAAAGGTGTATAAAAAATTCTAAAAGAGACAAAAGATGAGTATTAGTATAAATAATATTAGACAAAAGAAGGGCATTAATATAAATAGCATTTTATAATATCATATCAACTTTTAAAATATAAATGGCGTTAGATTCTAAAGGGGATAAAAAAGGACATTAATATAAATAGCATTAGAAAAAAGAAGGGCATTAATATAAATAGCAATTTATAATATCATATCAATTTTTAAAATATAAATAAGCATTAATATAAATAGTATTTTATAATATTATACCAATTTTTAAAATGTAACATTATTGTTTTTATTCAATAAAAGATTGTATAATATGGTGTGGATGATCTTTTGTATAATATGACATGGATGATCTTTTGCAGAGACTTAGGCATTGAACAACATATTGTATGAATGTAATAATGACGTATATGCCATGGTTTAAATTTTTAGTTGAGCTTAGGGGTTTGATGGTTTCTATTTGATGAGCATGATATCAGTAGATACAAAATGTTTAGGAGGGAGTTTGAGGTAATGCATTGGAATAGGAGTAAATTAAACCCTTCAAAAGTGAATGGGATGATTGGCTTTTTGTAGCTGGCTTTGTTATCTTCTTAATTATTAATCCAAGCCTCAGTTTGACTTAAATATATATCATCACATGATTGGATTTCCATAATGAAACACGTTATTTCATTTAACACAATGAATTCCAAGCTTCGATAGCCATCTGTTTTGGCATGAGATGGCTTATACATATAGAAACAAGAGTGATCCTGTTATGTTTATACATAGAATGTATTCTACATCATCATGGTATCAGTCAATTTAGTTAGCAACACAAGTACATTGTGAGCTTCTATAACAGAGGAAAGGTTCTGTCCAAGTTGAAAGAGATAAGCAGTCAGACACTCATGAAGTTGGAAGGTATTTTGGTGCCAAGTTCTTTAACATATGGGTGAAATCAAGGAAGTGGGTAACAATTTCGTGACAATCTGATCTCCAAAATTCCGAAAAACATTTTTTCAACCGAACTAATATTATTTTTGAACTGAAAGATACTTTTTTCGGCTGAACTATTTTTCCGCTGAAAAGTGGAACGTTAAATTGAACGGTACAATGACGACACCCTCAATTTGCGTGTAAAAAATTAGTTAGATGTATTTTTTCCATCTGGCAATATGTTTTCGGCCGAAAAATATTCTGGCTGAAACATTCTTTTGGCCAAAAGATACCTTTTTTGGCCAAACTGTTTGTCGACCAAAAAGTGGAACGTCAAATTGAACGATACAGTGACGACACCCTCAATTTGCGTGTAAAAATTTAGTCGGACAGATTTTTCCCATCCGACAATATGTTTTCGGCCGAAAGATATTCCGGCCGAAACATTCTTTCGGCCGAAATATTGTTCGGCCGAAAGAATGTTTCAGCCGAAAGAATGTTTATATATCAACCACACATAAGTATTGTAACGTTTTTCTACACTATGTGTTTGTGACAGTGAGTGATTGTGAGCGTTCTTGAGTGCTGGAAAACACATTCTATGCTCTTTGTTTGTGACAATGAGCGTTTGTGAGTGTTCTGTGTTTGTGAGCATTCCTGAGTGTTGGAAAACACATTCCTGTATTTGTGAGCATTCCCGATTGTTGGCGCGGACGTAGGGTTGGTGCAAAAGTCGTGTTGGCGGGCAGTCGACGAGATGAGCTTCAGGTATTTTACTCTAAATTTTAATTTTTCATTTTAATTTTAATTTTTAATTTGTAAAATAAAATTTTATTTTTATTTTTAAAATAAAATTTAGTTTATGTGGCGGCCCCTGTGCCCAAGCCATGGGCATGCCAACGACTTGGCCACAGGGCTGGCCCGCCACGGCCAAGTCACAGTCCAATGGAGTGTGAATTGGCAGTGGGGACCCGCCCTGTGGCCAAGCCGTTGGTGGGCAGATCCACTACCATGTTCGATTACTTCCACTTTCCGATTCAACCCGCTGTGCTTAACCATTCTGAATATTGGGTTGTTTTATATACTTAATTTGTTATATTTCATTGATGTTTTATAAGATTTTATGTATATTCGGTTCTTTTAATAAAATTATTGTTCATTTTTTTCCCCAAAAGTACAATGTTACTTAGTATATGCAAATTCATGATATAATATTTTTATTAGGTAGTTTATTTTTAATATATACACAGTCTGTTATTTAAATGTTACTTAGTATATGCAAATTCATGATATAAATTTTTTATTAGGTAGTTAATTTTTAACATATACACATTCTCTTATTTAAATGTTACTTAGTACATGCAAATTCATGATATAAATTTTTTATTAGGTAGTTAATTTTTAACATATACACCTTCTCTTATTTAAATTTAAAGGTAGTTTTTTATTTAACAAATTGTACTTTTTTCTATGACTTTTTGTTGAAAAAAATTATATTATTTATTACACCATAGTCATAGTCATTATAAGTGGAAAATAAATATAAGTTATAAAATGTTATATAAGTTTTTCTATATTTTATACAAATTAATTAGAATTATAAATCAATAGATTGTGTCTACATAAACCTTTAGTATATGTAAGATAATGAGATTTTAAGCAAATTCAAACTCTAAAATAAGTTGTTCTACATAAAAAGAAATTTCAAATATAGAATTGAAGCTTTCATAGAATTCACAATTACAAGTGAGATAAAGGATGAGAATGATGAAGGAGATATGAGGAATGAACATCTCAAGATAGGTGTCCCAAAGAAATCTATTACTTTAGAAAAATTATTTAAACAATTAAAGTAATTTAATAACTATGACTATAAAGTAATTACATTTAAAATTAATACTTTGTTCTTTTTAAAAATTTTAATGTTAATATTCAAATCCCATAAAATATTCCTTAGATGTCTTTATATTCAAATTCAAAATAAATACATAGGAATGTACAATTTATAGAAATGAAGAGAAATCTAAAAAAAATGGTTCCATTAATTCCTAATTATCACAAGTGTGAATATGTACCACATTTATGACCTATGTCTGCATGGAAGACATATGTACCACATCTTTATGTGAACATGTAACATGAATCAATAGATCATGTTTACAAAAGTCTCTAGGATAACTAAAGGAATAAAATTTCACACAAATTCAAATCCGAGAGTAAATTTTCCAACACAAACACAAAGCCCAAAAGTAGTGTGGAAGTCTTCATAACACATGCAACTAGAAGAACCATAAAGGATAGGAATGAAGAATGTATATCCCAAATTTGTAATTTGTTCTTTCAATCTCTAAATATTAATATTCCAATTCTAAACAACATTCCCTCAAAGTCCTTATAGTGGAAATTTAAAAAGAAGTGTATAAGGAAATACAAAAAATTATATGGATTTTTTTTTTCATTAATTGATTATTATTAAATGTGTAAGCATTTACAATCATTATTACTTGTAAATCCATGCTATATCCATTTACACAAACCTAGATAGTCTCGATCTAGCAAGAAGTCAAAATTTTATTTTCTCACAAGTTTGTACCTTATAAACTTGTAGGTTATACCTAGGATAAACCCATTGTAAATTGAATTGGTATGCCTAGCTTTGATTTTCATTTACATGATATTAATATGTAAATATATTATTGAACTCAATATGGACCCATTAAATTTGGCAAATTCAAATAATTCAAAATTATTTAAAAAAGAAAGTCAAAACCATCAATGCACATATCTAATATTTAAAAAATAAACAAAGAGACTCAATTGAAAGAATGAAAATAAAATAAAGGTGGACCAAGAGAATATATACTCTTTACACTTAGATTCAACTTATGTATCTTTCCTTCTATATTGGGAAGTAGTTTCATTTGCATAAATGTTCAACCTAAAAGAACACAAACTAAATTTCAAAATTATACTCAATAACAAGCTTAAGAATAGATTAAATAATTAATATTTATTAAGAAACATTTATAGGATGAGTTAATTCTCAAAATTACGCTCAATAACTATATAAAGAATTTATTTAATAATTGATATAGATAAGATAAATTTGCGGGGAAGTGGAGAAGCCCAATAACAGTCATACTACAATGTTGTTACTACCTATATTCATGTTGAACTCATAGAATTCAAAATGACAACCATTGTAACTTAGCATCCCAAAAAATTAAAATAATCTAAAATTTTGAAAAGATCAAAATTTCATTTTATCTATGTGAAAATAAATTCATTTAAAATGATGTGAAAAAATATGTTGCAATAGGTGATACACCAAGAGCCACATAGAAGGAATGTCCGTACACATTTAAGTTTTTTTAAATGAAAAGGAAAAGAGATTAAAGGTATCTTGAAAAAAGGTAGAATTCATTTTGTTATGAAATATAAACAACCATGAGTAAGATGGAATTGAATTGCAACGAGTAAATATGGCATTGTACTTAACAAAGAATAATCTAGTGTCATATTGTATGATTGTAGTTCAAGAACAAGAATCTATATGGAACAATTATTTCTTGAGTGCATCAGATTTTTTAACACAATTTCGTAGTGTACAAGAGTCTTAAAGAAATATTATTAAAAAGAAGTAATCACAAGTGACAAAATCCTTAAGAATGATTTGATCAAATAAAACTAGGTTCAAAGTGTTTGCTAGCAAACATTTACACTAAGAATCAACACTAAGATTCAAGATATTTTCCATGAATAGAAAATCTATATTACTTTGTTAATGTTGGTGTTTATATAATGAATAAACCTATTCATGGATTGATTAGGTTCAAAGTGTTTTCTAGCAAACATTTACACTAAGATTCAAGATATTTTCCAGGAATAAAAAATCTGTATTACTTTGTTAATGTTGGTATTTCTATAATGAGTCAACCTATTCATAGATTGATTCTATTTTAGTTAATCTGTAATGGTCATTGTTATCCCCTATATCTAGGGATAACTAGGAGATCATGTCTCGTGGCCCACAGGTCCTAGACATGAAGTGTCGAGAGCAGGATTGACCTGAGCATGGCCCTGGAGGGCCCATCTTTCTTCTTCTTCACTAGACTGGTCCTGTCAGCAGCAACAGCTTCCATCACCATCGTCTTGGACTTGCATCGGAGAGGACTCTTGCTCCATGAGGTAATTGGTCCAAGGTATCATGGTATGTGTCATGTTTGATCATTATAACCTTCTTATATATGCATTAGGTTCCTTTCATTTTTGATGACTGCTTGGATCTTACACTAATCCACTTGAGCATTGTTGGGGTGATTGATGGGGTGATTTAGCAAGCTTGTATTCATGGGTCTTGGTTAGCCACCAAAGGGGATTTGCAGAGCCATCGTTCGCTCCCACCATTTTATCATTTTACATCTTATTTCCCATTCATCCATCCCACTCCCCTAGTTTGGCCATTAGGATGACCTTTGGGGTTACACTTTGTCTTGTGGGAAGAAGGGGCTAAAGGCCCAGGGGGTAAAAGTAGTTGGTAAAAGATAAAAGCCATAAGAAATGAAATGTAGAGATGCTTCACCCAGGGATCCCCGAGAACGCAGTAAAAGGCCTCTCGATAAGAAACTAAAGGGACCCTAAGAACAATAATAAAAAACAAGACCTAACCAAGAGGATGGGAGGTCTCATCACGAGTCGGCCCATTATGTTCATAGGTATCCAACAGTATGACATTGCCATTATCTGGTCACCATGCCAGGGCAGTGACCTTTGGTTGCATGGCCAAGGGAAAGGGGGTCTCATCATGAGCCAGCCTTATCATCTCTATGAAGATACCAGTGGGTAACACTGTCAGCTCTAGTCACCAAGCCAAGGCAGTGTCCTCTGGTCAGATCTTGAAGTAAAATAGAAAGAAAAGAAATAAAAGAAAAATAAAGGCAATAAAGGTCTTGGAAAAAATGCATCCATGACGGGTACATCTCGCCTCCTACAAAGGCACCCACAGACAACACCTGCCCTTGGTCTTACTATGACTGGAAATCCCTAGACCACATCACTTCATGAAACATGGCTTGAATGATCTTCTGAGGAAACTTTCCATCTCTTGTGGGTATCAGCCCAATAGTTTATTTTGTTGGTCTTCCTCAGCTTTGTATAGTAGATCTGTGTAATGTCTTTGAGCTCTTAGATGATATGCTAGGGATTTCATGCATGTATTTGATAAATTCAATGATGAAATATGATTGACATTACTATGATCCCGAGGACTAATGAGCCCATGGAGGGCGTAGTTCTTGATGTGCAGGACCATACCCGATGGATAGGTGCTAGAGGACCGATACACATGGGGATATGATTAGCTCGGACCTCCATGGGGATGAAGAGCCCATCAGATGGTTGCTGGGATGGCAAAGGCAGGACAACATTGTGATGAGCCCTTGCACAATAATGAAGAAGGACGTTCCTATCCAGGACACTTTGGCAGAGCCTGACCTAGGGGGGATCACCCACTACAGATGGCACGATTTATTTTGATGGATAGGACGTCACCTGAGGTAGCTGGACATTTTTTGGAGCATGTGGCAGTGTGCTGGGGTCATTTGGCATGTGTGGCATCTTGGAGAAGCCCTAGAAGGGCCAAAGTTCTGCTTTCTGGATGCTGATGTTGCCCAAAAAGGGCCAACGTCTCCCTCAGAGGGGCCTTACGTCTCCCTTTTGAGCTCATATTGTGACATTTTTGGCATTTAATGTGAAAAATAGTGTAATATTGTTAATCAACCTTGTCAGTTGTTTTAATGACCTATTTTTCTAATTAAAGGTCATTTGGATGATATAAAGAGAGGACGTTGCCTCTCATTTTTTCATAACACAACTCACTCTCTTCTGAGAGAATCATTTTTGGTCTTTTGTATTGGTATTTTGCTCTTGGAAGTGAGGCGCTACTCTTGTGGAGGATCATTCTTGGCATTCTTGTGGTGTTTTCTATCATTGGAAGGTTTACAAATAGGGTTCGATAAGCTCTTCATTGATTTGTAAGTGTATTTCTCATGCAAAACTTCTTGAATGAATGGTTGTAGGTTAAAATCTCTTACATTTATGGTTACATTGTTATTATTTTTCTTAATCATTGAAACCCTAGGTAGCAAGCACACAAGTAGGTCCTTGCTTCATGTCCTCATGATAGAAGATTGTTTTAGCCATTGATTAAGGAGAATATATCCTAGCCGTTGCTACACTAATTCCCCTTTTTCTGAGTTAGTTTTGAAACATAAATTGAAGAAATAAGACGTCCTAGGCCTAATTGATTTTTCACCTAGGGTTTTGACTTTTAGGGTTTGAAAGGCCTTGCCTTTGCAACACTTTTCATCCCTAAATTTATGTTCTAAAGCTAGCCGTTTTGCCAAAGATTTTTAAGGAAAGAGGGAGGAGCATGAGGCCTTGCTTAAGCAACACCGGAATGAGCCTCCTCCCCTTAGGGTTTTGACTCTATGGCCCTGCCATTGCAGCACCATAAAGCCTAACTTTCTTGTCCTTAGATTTAGATTCTCCCGAGACTTAGCCTTGCTTCTTGACACCATAATACCCTAAGGCACTAATCTAAATCCTCAACGTTGAGTTTATTGTGTTAAAACAACCTTTTCAAACTTCTTAAATTTGAAACCCTAACTAACCCTAATGTCTCACTAACCCTAATTTGATGATGACGTCATGCCTAGTTTGAGACTTTGGCTATAAAAAATGTTGTGGCTTGGTCATCTAGCAATAGACATTGAAGTGTTGATCATTTTCATTGGCTAATTTGTAAAACGTTGAGCTCCTTGTCTATAAAACTAACCCTAAATAAGGCTGACGTCACCTCTAGTAAGCCTGACGCAACACTCTTGTTATACATGAGCATTTGATGATATTTTATGCTAATTCAAAAATTGATTATATACATTGAATGTTATATCATTTCTAGTTTTTATTGAGAAGTAATATTATAAGCCATAGTTATTCTTTTCAATCATTGACTTCGTCAATAATTACTGCTATTTGTGCTCATTAAATGTTGATAGTCATTAATCTATGAAGTGTTAACCACTACTTGCATGTATTAGTTTTCTTGTTGCCTTGTCTCGCAAACAGGTGCCCTTTCTGTGGTTTATCTTCCTCTTGACTATCCTCCTGGCAGTAATCTGTGAAGGGAAAACCCATCTTGATCCTTTAGAACCTTTGTCCTTAAAAACCCCGGATTACTAGGGACGTCTCCCTTGGGTTTAGCCACCCTAAATAGAAAGAGCCCCCCATCGAGGTGACAGTGGGTGGGGAAGCTCCTGTTCAAAGCTACTTGACCTATAATACAAACCGAGTGATAAAATATTGGCACCGTTGCTAGGGAACACTGATTCAATCTTCCTCAACGAAAAAATTTTTGGTAAGCCTTACCTCAGAGACCTTTTCTTACAAGATTACCTGGCGACTCCACTACAACTTTTTCCCTCTATTCTTTGATAGTTTCAAGAAAACTATCTGGCGACTCCACTAATGACGAAGCTAACTTTGACTTCAAAATGGGATCCAGGAAACTATAGACCTTTGGATATGAGTAAAATCCCAGGATATCCCAGAAAAATACCTCTCTCTTATAAAAAATGGCTCCCTAGATTCTTCGGCCTCGATGGAGAAAGTCTTGATTATCACATGAGAAAATTCTAGGAGTTCTTTCAATACTACCCTGTCAGAGATGAAGCTCAAGACCTAGTGATGAAACTCTTCTCTACCTCTCTGCATGGAGAGGCTAAAAAATGGTATGATAACCTTCCAGCAGCCAGCATCACATCCATGGACCATTTTAAAGAGATATTCCTTGGAAGGTGGGATTTGAAATTAGAAGATGTGCAATCATTGCTCAAAGAGCTTGAAGGCATAAAACAAACAAATTATGAGAATGTCAAAGTTTTCAGGTTTAATTTCCAGAAGTTTTTTTACCAGATTCCTGAAAGCCATCGTCCTAAAGGAAAGTACCTCGTTTATCTCTATACAAATGGACTTTAGGGGCATTTGAGCTTCCTCCTAAATAAAAGGAATTCGAAAACACTTGCAGAAGCTCACAACATGGCCATCCAGATCAAAAGGAATCTCATCTCATCTGGAATCAATGCTATCACCATGGACGCTCTTAGCCTGATAAAACTAGTTTCCCATGAAACCTTTGTTGAAGATACAAAAGAGAGAAAGGAACAAGTTTTCAACCAACAGAATGAGGACGTGATTGAGGAGAAGGAACTTAAGCAATATGATGAAGTATCCACCTGTGCACCTCCCACTAATAAAGTTGTACAAGAAACTGTTTCTTCTATAAAACAAAGTGAAGATGAGGTTAGTTGCTTTCCACTTCATAATTCCGATGATAATGTTTTCCTTGATGAAGGGGAAAGGAAAACTTTGAACAAAGATGATAGCCTTTGTTGTACAATCAAGGACAAAGAAGCAATCCATGAGGATGAAACAATGACACATGCTGAAAACACCAAAGTCCTCGAAGTTCCTGCGCAAGAAGAAACAGTGAGTTACCCTCCTCCCCTAGTTATCGATGATGCTTTGCTTTGCGATGAAGAAAAAGAGGAGGATGAATTTTATAAATTTTCAGACCCTGCATGTTATGACACAGACAGTGACACTTTTGATAACATTGATGAGTTCATACATGTTGGAAGACGTAGGTGGGATATAGTTGGTTATGACCTAGATCCCATCTATGAAACTGAGAGTCATTTCCAATTGTTTCCCTTGCAATTGTCACAATAGATTACTTCCAACCAATGGTAACAAGGAGATGAGGTTTTTACTTGTACCTTTCAAAAAACAAAGGATGACTTAGTACCTCATTCTTCTGATGATTTTCAGTCTTACCTTGAGATTTTTGATGAGTACCCTTCTGAGCATTTGGATTCTTTTCATGAAGATGATTGCCAACCACCGCTGTGCTTAGATTTTAATACAAGTAAGGACATTGTTTTCCTAAAGAAGGTTTGTCATGACTTTTCACCCCAACCACCTATTATTACTTTGCCATGATTTTCCATTAAAGGTGTAGTTGGGAGGTACGTTTTTCATGTTGAGTTTCCTCCTGGGAAAACCCTAGACTCCAAGGGTTGGTTGGGTACTGCAAGTTCCAATCAGTTTTTCAACTTTCCCTTGATAATTTACCAGCCATATGCTAAATCTTTATCAACCCTTTCTTTGACTTCAAGGCGTGAATATGTTCTCGGCAACCAGTTTGCAGGCCCTATGAGTCAGTTTTCTGAACCTTGCCTTTCTCATGACCCTTTCTTGAAGTGGATTGAGTACTTTCCTCAGAGATGGACTTGGCAAGATTTTCTCCCTCCCACCTGCCTCCATGAGTTAGACTCTGACTTTCCCGATGATGTGACATGTATTCTAACTCATGACATTTTTGTGCTTGATTTATCACTATTTTGGTTTATGATGAAGCACAAAGGAAGTTGTCGAGGAACGTTGTTGGCTTGGCTTCACTGGTTGTTTGACTACACCAACATGCAGCCAATA
Organism: Picea engelmannii; assembly: GCA_009831015.1. Classification (NCBI taxonomy): domain Eukaryota; kingdom Viridiplantae; phylum Streptophyta; class Pinopsida; order Pinales; family Pinaceae; genus Picea; species Picea engelmannii. The sequence goes on along the minus strand of ML792124.1, from coordinate 138,006 downwards.
GGTAAGTGCAAGTAAGTATGAATATGTAGGCATTTCTGTGTATTATACCATCTGCATTTTGTTTGTTTCCCTTATATATGCATCTTGATTGTTTTATCTCATATATGCACATGTTATATTTTGCGGGGTGGCAATACCACCCCACCTTTGTTGCTAATGCTTTCTTGTCAAGTGTGAGCAGGTCTACAGGTTTATGCCAGAGATTGTTGAGGTTCTCATGTGCTCTATGGTTAGCACATGTCCCCGAGTTGGAGCCAAATGTTATCCCCGATATCTAGGGATAACTAGGAGATCATGTCTCGAGGCCCACAAGTCCTAGACATGAAGTGCCGAGAGTAGGATTGACCTGAGCATGGCCCTGGAGGGCCCATCTTTCTTCTTCTTCACCAGACTTGTCTTGTCAGCAGCAACAACTTCCATCACCATCGGCTTGGACTTGCATCGGAGAGGACTCTTGCTCCATGAGGTAATTGGTCCAAGGTATCATGGTATGTGTCATTTTTTATCGTTATAACCTTCTTATATATGCATTAGGTTCCTTTAATTTCTAATGAATGCTTGGATCTTACACTAATCCACTTGAGAATTGTTGGGGTGATTGATGGGGTGATTTAGCGAGCTTTTATTCATGGTTCTTGGTTAGCCACCAAAGGGGATTTGCAGAGCCATCGTTTTCTCCCAAAACTTTATCATTTTACATCTTATTTCCCATTCATCCATCCCACTCCCCTAGTTTGGCCATTAGGATGACCTTTGGGGTTACACTTTGTCTTGTGGGAAGAAGGCGCTAAAGGCCTAGGGGGTAAAAGCAGTTGGTAAAAGATAAAAGCCATAAGAAATGAAACCTAGAGATGCTTCACCCAGGGGATCCCCGAGAAGGCAGTAAAAGGCCTCTCGATAAGAAACTAAAGGGACCCTAAGAAAAATAATAAAAAACAAGACCTAACCAAGAGGATGGGAGGTCTCATCACGAGATGGCCCATTATGTTCATAGGTATCCAACAGTATGACATTGCCATTATCTGGTCACCACGCCAGGGCAGTGACCTTTGGTTGAATGGCCAAGGGAAAGGGGGTCTCATCACAAGCTAGCCTTATCCTCTCTGCGAAGATACCAGTGGATAACATTGTTAGCTCTGGTCACCAAGCCAAGGTAGTGTCCTTTGGTCAGATCTTGAAGTAAAAAATAAAGAAAAACAATAAAAGAAAAATAAAGGCAATAAAGGTCTTGGAAAAAATGCATCCATGACGGGTACAACTCGCCTCCTAAAAAGGAACCCACAAACAACACCTGCCCTTGGTCTTACTGTGACTGGACATCCCTAGACCACATCACCTCATGAAACATGGCTTGAATGATCTTCTGAGGAAAATTTCCATCTCTTGTGGGTATCATCCCAATAGGTTATTTTTTTGGTCTTCTTCAGCTTTGTATAGTAGATCTGTGTAATGTCTTTGAGCTCTTAGATGATATGCTATGGATTTCATACATGTATTTGATAAATTCAATGATGAAATATGATTGAAATTGCTATGATCCCGAGGACTGATGAGCCCATGGAGGGCGTAGTTCTTGATGTGCAGGACCATACCTGATGGACAGGTGCCAGAGGACCGATACACATGGCGATATGATTAGCTCGGACCTCCATGGGGATGAAGAGCCCATCATATGGTTGCTGGGATGGAAAAGGCAAGACAACATTGTGATGATCCCTTGCATAAGAATGAAGAAGGATTTCCCTATCCAGGACACTTTGGCAGAGCCTGACCTAGGGGGGATCACACACTGTAGATGGGACAATTGCTTTTGATGGACGGGACGTCACCTGAGGCAGCTGGACATTTTCTGGAGCATGTGGCAGTCTGCTGGGGTCATTTGGCATGTGTGGCAGCCTGGAGAATCCCTAGAAGGGACAACGTTCTGCTTTCTGGATGCTGATCTTGCCCAAAAAGGGCCAACGTCTCCCTCAGAGGGTCCTGTCGTCTCCTTTTTGAGCTTATATTGTGACATTTTTGGCATTTAATGTGAAAAACAGTGTAATATTGTTAATCAGCCTTGTCGGTTGTTTTAATGACCTATTTTTCTAATTGAAGGTCATTTGGATGATATAAAGAGAGGACATTACCTCTAATTTTTTATAACACAACTCACTCTCTTTTGAGAGAATCATTTTTAGTCTTTTGTCTTGGTATTTTTCTCTTGGAAGTGAGGAGCTACTCTTGTGGAGGATCATTCTTGGCATTGTTATGGTGTTTTCTATCATTGGAAGGTTTACAACTAGGGTTTGATAATCTGTTCATTGATTTGTAAGTGTATTTCTCATGCAAAACTTCTTGAATGAATGGTTGTAGGTTAAAATCTCTTACATTTATGGTTACATTGTTATTATTTTGCTTAATCATTGAAAGCCTAGGTAGCAAGCACACAAGTAGGTCCTTGCTTCATGTCCCCATGATAGAAGTCTTGTTTTAGCCATTGATTAAGGAGAATATAGCCTAGTCGTTGCTACAATAATTCCCCTTTTTCCAAGTTAGTTTTGAAACATAATTTGAAGAAAGAAGACGTTCTAGGCCTAATTGATTTTACACCTAGGATTTTGACTTTTAGGTTTTGAAAGGCCTTGCCTTTGCAACACTTTTCATCCCTAGATTTATGTTCTAAAGCTATCCATTTTGCCAAGGATTTTTAAGGAAAGAGGGAGGAGCATGAGGCCTTGCTTAAGCAACACCAGAATGAGCCTCCTCCCCTTAGGGTTTTGACTCTATGGCCCTGCCATTACAGTACCATAAAGCCTAACTTTCTTGTCCTTAGATTTAGATTCTCCCGAGACTTAGCCTTGCTTCTTGACTCCATAATACCCTAAGGCACTGATCTAAATCCTCAACATTGAGTTTATTGTGTTAAAACAACCTTTTCAAACTTCTTAAAATTGAAACCCTAACTAACCCTAACGTCTCACTAACCCTAATTTGATGATGATGTCATGCCTAGTTTGAGACTTTGGCTGATAAAAAATGTTATGGCTTGGTCATCTAGCAATAGACATTGACGTGTTGATAATTTTCATTGGCTAATTTGTAAAACATTGAGCTCTCTGTCTATAAAACTAACCCTAAATAAGGCTGACATCACCTCTAGTAAGCCTGACGCAACACTCTTGTTATACATGAGCATTTGATGATATTTTATGCTAATTCAAAAATTGATTATATACATTGAATGTTATATCATTTCTAGTTTTTATTGAGAAGTAATATTATAAGCCATAGTTATTCTTTGCAATCATTGACTTCGTCAATAATTACTGCTATTTGTGCTCATTAAATGTTGATAGTCATTAATCTATGAAGTGCTAACCACTACTTGCATGTATTAGTTTTCTTGTTGCCTTGTCTCGCAAACAGGTGCCCTCTCTGTGGTTTATCTTCCTCTTGACTATCCTCCTGCCAGTAATCTGTGAAGGGAAAACCCATATTGATCCTTTAGAACCTTTTTCCTTCAAAACCCCAGATTACTAGGGACGTCTCCCTTGGGTTTAGCCACCCAAAATAGAAAGAGCCCCCCATCGAGGTGACAGTGAGTGGGGAAGCTCCTGTTACACTAGTTTGACTCTTCCCTTTCAAAGCTACTTGACCTATACTACAAACTGAGCGATAACAGTCATTAGCCAAGCTATCAAGATTTCTTGGGTTAGTGACTCGGGCCAAGCTATGATATATAATGAATAATATGAGTTGGGCCCCATACAAATCCTCAAAAATTCATGAGATCACTATTACTCCCAATTGGATACTCTGGAAAACATCCCAAATTGTAACACAAGGGAATCCAAATGTTTTGTATTTTATAAAAAATTCATAAAAATTTCAATCTGTCTAACTTTTTAATTCAATTTTTTTGTATTTTATAAAAATTTCAAATCTTTAGGAATTCAATATATAAATCCATTTTTACATATATAATATTAGAGTGTCATAAGTTTCTTACAAAGTTTATCTTACAAAGTATCTTACAATGCCTTGTTTACCGTTAAGTTATATTAACTCTTTCATAAGTTATGTTATTTTCAATCTTTTTGCACTTGATGCTACAAAACATTGGTTGTAGGTTTTTAATAATGTGAATCTAGATTATAAAATGTATTCAAAATATTTTGATGATATTAAATATCAAGGTTGTATGGTTTTAATAATGCAAGTAGGTTATAATATTTATTCAATATTGAGGATATTGAAAGAGTCCTACACATGAAATGATGTTCTTATTAGATGAGATCCTCATATTATAAATAAAATCCATGGGATACCATGATCTATAACACCTTTAATACCATTGCACCACTTCTCAACAAGTGAATGCATATGGTAATTTTGTTGTGTGTACAAGGAAGAATTCCCTCAATCCCTTAGACACCTTGCATTTACGAATGTCAATTTTCCCAAGGAGACAATTCCTTTGATTGTTGATGCAAGGAAAATGAGATGGAATGTATTTCATCCAACCACACTACTTTGGGAATGGATGGACCTATATTGGATTTGATTCCAAAATATATGCTCCCTTAGTTATGGCCTCAAACAAAAATTTCATTTAAAAACTTAATGATTAACATGATTATGTAATTCACGCCAAGTTTTTCATTTTTCTATGTTCTTCATTTCATAACAAGTGAAAGAAATATTCATTGCTAAGAGTCATTTATATTTGGACTAGATTGAAAAAACACATCTTGAAACCATCTAGTGAGACCTAATGATAATGGGTAAGTAAATCGCCCCCTATGCTTCACATGTCCTACATATTGTCATGAGTCTTGGTCACAGTTCTGTGTAAGACATGAGTGACCTACTTGTGTAGATTTGATTTTTTCTTTAAATTCATCTAATCAACATTCACTGATTGAATTTCACTTTTTTCAATCCCTTAGACACCTTGCATTTACAAATGTCAATTTTCCCAAGGAGACAATTCCTTTGATTGTTGATGCAAGAAAAATAACATGGAATGTATTTCATCCAACCGCACTACTTTGGGCACGGATGACCATATATTGGATTTGGTTCCCAGATATATGCTCCCTTAGTTAAGTCATCAAACAAAAAATTCATTCAAAAACTCAATGATTAACATGATTATGTAATTCACGCCAAGTTATCCCTACCTTCTTAACATTTTATCCCTACCTTCTAGTTAACAAAAAATCTTCATAAGTATTGATATTTCATTGAATTTTCATTTAATAGTATTTTTAATGGTATATCAATGTTCTGTAGAGTGATCTCCTTCTCCATTCTCAAATGATTTAGCCAAGAATTGACATCATTATGCCAACCCCCATTAAGCCATAGGTGGCTTTGACTAGAGTTTGAAGAAATCATAGGTAGCATATTTTCTTTCATGTTAGTAGTCTCTTGTGCCTATACATTAGGTACCTAGTTTTAGTCATTCTCTTAATGGGGAAATGATTAATTATATGAGCATAGGATAGGTTGTATGATATTAATTATAAGATTATAAGTTATAAGCACTTTTGATTTTTTCCAGTATTTCTTTGTGATTATATAGAAATGCTACAACCCAAATCTTCAAATCCATATATATTATAACAAGATTGATGAGTGTCTCAAAAGGGGTTTTTTTTTTCCTAGAGCCACAATTCATACGATTTATAATTGTTTTCAAGGTAAACAACAAATAAACTCAAAACTATATCAAGCAACGGAGTTAGAGAGTTTATAATTAAGAAATCCCTTAGTGGAAATATGGTTCCTTTATGTAACAATTAGGTATAAATCTCTTAGTGGAAATCCCTTAGTTTATAGTAAAATTAGGTCCCTTTATGTATTCCTTAGTGCAAATCCCTTAGTATATAGTAAAATTAGGTCCCTTTATGTAACTTTAGGTGACCATAAAATATTTCAGAGTTATGTATTTAGTTCAACCATATCCACAACTATCCAACAATTTGTCCTTAAATCTCTCAAGTGATCCAAATATATAATATAGCATTTTCACAATTCATATGTTATATCATATAGCATTATCACAAATATTACATTTGCTCCACCTCATCCTAATTTATATTAGGAATACGAACAACCCTCAAACCCATCCCATGTAACATGACAATAAAAGAATTAGTATAAAAACTCAATGACATTTAAACAATGTTAATGGGAATTTTAAAGAAATGGTATATAATCCATGTTCATGCAAGACCTTCACCTCGTTGTGATTAAAACATGGGTGTGTGAGGTTATAAAGATTAAACTATTTATTTTGGGGATTCTAATGCACTACATTATATGTGGTCTTTGTGGATCCAACCGTAGGGAACTTTTAATGAAACCACTTGCTTGTTGTTTTTCTGAATTAATTTCCCTTGGAAAACCCAACTTCTGATTTCAATGACTTCTTTGTGTGGGTTTTATTCATTATTATGAAAATATTGTGGTTTTATATTTTGTCCTTTATCCATTTAGTCATTATTCCTTGCCTGAGCAGTTGATCAGGAGCCGAATCGACGGTCGTCACTTCGGTGTTTAAAAACTTATAGATTCAAATGCCTTGCTTTTCTGTGCATGGATGATGAGTGAAGGATAAGAATTTTCCATGTTGCCTATCCCTTACCTATATTTTAGTTGATTGATTCATGGTTGAATGTTTAGTCTTTGCATCTTCTTCTTTGATGTGCATTTTGAATGATAAACCTCTGAGTTGAATGATAGTCCCTTGACAAACCTAGCTTCTTATTTCAATGACTTCTATGTGTGGGTTTTATTGATTATTATGAAAAGATTGTGGTTTTATCTTTTGTCACTTATCCCTTTAGTCATCAGTCTGTTCTTGAAAATTCGTCCAGGATCCAAATCAACAGTCGTCACATCGGTGTTTAAAGACCTATAGATTCAAATACCTTGCTTTTCTGTGCATGGATGATGAGTGAAGGATAAGAATTTTCCATGTTGTCTATGGAAATCTTACTTATATTTGATTTGATTGATTCATGGTTGAATGTCTAGTATTTTCATCTTCTTATTTGATGTGCATTGTGAATGATAAACCTCTGAGCTGAATGACAGTCCCTTGGTGAACTCAACTTCTGATTTCAATGACTTCTATGTGTGGGTTTTATTGATTATTATGAAAATATTGTGGTTTTATCTTCTGTCACTTATCTCTTTAGTCATTAGTCCATGCCTGAGTAGTTGGCCAAGAGTTGAATGGATGGTCGTCACTTTAGTGTTTAAATACCTATCAATTCAAATGCACTGCTTTTCTGTGTATGGATGATGAGTGAAGGATAAGAATTTCCCATGATGTCTATGGACCCCTTACTTATATTTGAGTTGATTGATTCATGGTTGAATGTATAGTCTTTGTGCCTTCTAATGAGCGAGTACCTCTGCAGCTTGATTGATTAAGACTTCGATTTATCTCTATGTTTTTAATTGCTTGAACTTGGGTACATCTCTTCATTTTTATTGATAAAATCTTCATTGTGCATAGATATTGACGAGAGATGTCGACATAGGATTCTCCAAAAATTTCTTGCAAACGCTCTAGGTTATGCCAAGAAGGAAAAACAAGAAATCCTTCTTTGGTTGAGACTCCGAGTGAGAAACAACAATCTCATCAGGGGATATTTTCAAACGAGTTTGTAAATAGATAAACTGTAGAACCTGATTAATCAAGTGTTATGGATGCAACCTTCTTAGATAGGTTGCGCATCGATACTCCTACATCTAAAAATGTAGGGAATACCTCTAGAAAAAAGAATATTTCTGGTAATTTTCTTTGATTTTGTTTTTTTTTGTTGTATTTTTTTGTATTTAAATTTATGTGATGTTAAATCTTGAAGTTACTTTCAAATGTGTGTGTAGACAATCAATTTAGAGCAAGGGATGACAATTAAAGAGAGAAAGGTTGTCACGAAGATTCAGATGTCGGTGCAGAGGATGAAAGTGGATTTAGGAGGCCACGTTATCAAGAAACAAAAGATTACACGCCTACATCCACCTATCCTTTAGATGTTGGTGATGAACTTCCTTGAGAAGGGAATACTGAAGCAATGACACTTGAGTGATGCTCAAGTGTTAAAAAGAGGTTGGAAAATGATTTGGTGGTCTTGAAACTCCCTCAGGAGAGCAAACAAAGATTGCAAATTATTTTGCATTCATTGAAAATTTTTATGGATGCATATCAGAAGATGGGGCCAACCATTGACATTTTTTTCAATTTAATAATGTGGCAAAAGTCATAGGTTATGGGTCCTGATAAATGGGAGGCAGTAAAAAATAAAATTTTAAAAGAAGACGCCATTTCCATGTTCAATTTCAAAGAAGGCCCAAAGCGGAAGATGTTGAAGGTGAAATATTTTAAGCACCTTGACTTTGCACGACATATGTATAACGAATTTTTGGTGACATATGGGAAATTGTCATGAAACGATGAGATTCCACACTATTTTGCAAGACACTTTTTTGCAGATTTTTTCTTGTATATGCACCTTGATTATACTAGTCTACCAACCAAATATTATTGGACTGTTAAAGAAGGTACATATGATCACAAAGAGGCATATCGAAGTGTGGCATTGTCGAGGCCTCCATAACCTTTAATACCTTACCCAAAAGGGGAATTTGCTTCACTTTCAGAGTTGCAGGCTACATCAGAGTTTGGCAAAGAGGCCAAGAATGCAATCGGGGAAAATTTGGAAGCTATTTTTTATGGTGTTTATGTTGGCATGAACTATCAATGAGCGGAAACCAATTCTCAAGCCACATTTGTTTATAAAACAGATGCGGAGTTAGATACAATGTCAACAGAAGATGTTTTAGAGTATGCAAAATTTTACCGAGATGGTTGGAAGAAGGTCATTTAGAATGATGGCCCGAACCGCAGATTGGTATGTGTTCTATTTAGAAAATGTTTTACACATTTTATTATATTTTACTTCTAGTTCTAGATTTAGGTATCATTGTATCTATAGAAATAATCGAGTTCTTCTTGCCATTAATTATAGTTTGGAGATATGCTAAATGAATCTCAAGTAAGTAGGAGACTTGATTCAACAAGTTTAAATTTGGATGGGTTGAATCAGGTATGTGTTTTCTAATAGTTGTTCAATCTCCACTCTTTTGAATAAGAGGTCAACAAGATTTATAATTTTATATAATTGTGAACACATTGAATCCTCGATTTAGTTCTTAGTTATGTTGTTCACGGATCCTTATTCCATCTCCTACTACTTAGAAAGACTTGTCTCAATTCTCATTGGAAGAGTTTGAAGAGAGTGGGAGTTCACCGATATCATTTAATGTCTTAAAATCATTTAAATTGAATGTGTTATAATCAGTTAAATATAATTTTTCAAAATTTCAAATTTGAAATGTGTTATATAGGCTAAAGTGGAGAAGAGAGTACCTGAGAGTGTGCTCGGAAGGGAGATTGGGATTGAGGAAGCAGATGAAGCACCCATATTAGGGAAGGATGTGTCCATTTAGGATTATTCATAAATGTATGTTCTTGACTTTTATCAAATTTTTGTTTTCTCAAATTTTTATTTTAGCTTTTCCTATTCAACGCTTTGATCAATTATTTTGAAATATATAGAACCCCTATATAAGTTTGTCGTTGTCTTAAATTGTGTACATTCAAACTTATTTAAGGTTAGATCATAATGAAGGCCTAATTTTGAACTTGAACATGTTTGAATATTTGAGAACAAACTCGATCCCACATCCGAAAAAAGAAAGTTTCTAAATTTTCCTCGATTGCATTCCTTGCTTTCTTGTCCAAGAATGGTGTAGTATGGACAAATTTTTGTTTTCTACATACAATGAAGTGAATTATTTCTTGCCAAGGTGTTGTCAAACTATTAACTAAATTGGTTACTAATCACAAAAACCAACATTCAATTACATTTACAAATAAGCTCACACATATTGTATATGTGAGCTAACTCACATAATTTCAAAGAGAATTTCATTATATCTAATATGAATACATCCCATTTAAATGGTTTTTGAAGAATGACTTAATATATATGTGCAGATTTGTGTTTTCTTCATGTACATGCAAGATTAGATGAGAACATCTATTCCACCGAAGAAAGAGAAGATAAGTATTTTCTGGAAGAATGGTTTTTAAAATGGAGATTTGTGAACTTTTTTAGATAATAAGTAGTTTTTTGGAAGAATGACTTAATATGAAGATTTATGAGTCCTTTAATTTGAAAAGACATCATGAAATTTGATTATATGACCACTGCAGAAGAAGAAGAGAGAAGTATTTAACTGATGAGGAGATTAGTAGTTTATTGTTGTGTAAATATGATCAAATAACATCACATGGGATGAGAATTTCTGAAGGATTTAAGACTTTATCCATAAGGAGAATTTCACCTGAAGGATTTTGGACTTTATCCACAAGGAGATAAGTATTTCTTTGGAAGAATGACTTAATATGGAGATTTGTGAATTTTCTTCATACACAGTTTTATATTTATTTTCAGATTATTATCTAACTCTAACTCACAATTTGTTTTACCAAGAACCCAATAACATCACCTTGGATGGGAATTTCACCTAAAGGATTTGGGACATTATCCACAAAGAGAACTTCACCTAAACGATTTGAGACCTTATCCACAAGGATAATTTCACCTGAAGGATTGAGACCTTATCCACAAGGAGAATTTCACCTGAAGGATTGAGACCTTATCCACAAGGAGAATTTCACCTGAAGGATTTGAGAATTTATCCACAAGGAGATAAGTATTTCATTGGAAGAATGACTTAATATGGAGATTTGTGAACTTTCTTCATACACAGTTCTATATTTATTTTCGGATTATTATCTAACTCTAATTCAAATATTTTTTTACCAAGAACATAATTTTTCTCTTTAAATTTTTTTAAGATTTTAGATAAGATTTACAAATTGTTTAAATCATATACTCTTAATTGGAAAGTAACTAGATCTTAAATCTGTTTAACTGTGGTTGGTTATGTTATTATTTCTTATTATTTATTTAATATTTAGTTACAGTATATATGTTAATATGTGTTATTTGTTTTTTTATTATGTTTTTTATTTTTATAGATGTCTAAATTATATTTGGTGGAAAATATGTTTACAATATATTTTGTGGAAAAGAGTATGTTGGAGGATGAAACTTAACTCTTTTGGTATGTATGTCAATTTTGTTTTAATCACAATTTTTGAATTCTTTATTATTTCAAATGTTTGTATTGTAAATTTTTAATTTTTGAATTTTGTTTTTTTTGCAGATTTGAATTCCATGTATGAAGTGATATATTTTAAAGCAATGACTTAGAGTCCAGAATTTTGGAGTTAAATGTCTTAGTTTTTGTTATCATCCTAAAATGGATGTGGAACTTATGTATTTTACAGTGTAACTATTGAGGCTTTGATTATATATATATATATCATAATTTTGGAATTTAAAATAGCAATTATTGTCTCATATTTGATTTCTTAAAGTTGATGGAAAAAAAGTGGCAAAGTTAACTAGTAATGAACTAATGTTTTGTATATTCTCCTTTTTACAATGCATTAAATTAAACATCAAACTCTTAAATATTTTTTTTCTATATATTAATTTAAATGTTTCATTTTATGTTCACTGTGTACTGTCAAAAATATGATTCTATTGTCAAAAAGCGACAAAGTTAACTAGTAATTAACTAATGTTTTGTATATTCTCCTTTTTATAATGCATTAAATTAAGCATCAAACTCCTAAATACTTTTCTGCTATGTATTAATTTAAATGTTTCATTTTATGTTCACCGTGTACTGTCAAAAATATGATTTTATTGTTAAAAAGTGATAAAGTTAACTAGTAATGAAATAATGTTTTGTGTATTTTCCTTTTTACAATGCATTAAATTAAACATCAAACTCTTAAATACTTTTCTGCTATGTATTAATTTAAATGTTTCATTTTGTGTTCATTGTGTACTATCAAAAATATGATTCTATTGTCAAAAAGTGGCAAAGTTAACTAGTAATGAACTAATGTTGTGTATACATTCTTCTTTTTACAATGCATTAAATTAAACATCAAACTCTTAAATACTTTTCTTAATTTAAATGTTTCATTCTATGCTCATTGTGGATTGTCAAAAATATGATTCTATTGACATATCATCAAATAATTTTGGCAGAATAATTTTAGCAGATTCTAGTTACTAATGAAAAAATAAAATTCTATTTTTTTAGTAGATTAACAAATTTTAACAGATTCTATTTTATTTTTTTCTAGTTACTAATGATTCTATTGGTTACATAGATGCATTTAACCAATAAAAAAAATTAAAGGAAAAACTATTTAGGAAAGAAATGCACATGAGATTTGTTAAATAAATTGGTTTACATAGTTGCACTTAACTAATAGAAAAAGTAAAGGAAAGATAGACATATGAGATCAGAGATGAAAACTCATAGAATGTGTTGATCTTTAAATATATTTAAGAATATGCAAACCCAATAGATGGACAAGAAAAAAATGAATAGTCAAACACACAAGATTGTACCATTGCATATCTATTTAAGAATATATGATATTAGAGAATATGTTAAACCATGCAAAACTTATTTGAGAGTATATTATGGTAGTAGAAAACACTTTAAACCATGCAAAGCCTTTGTTGGTATGAACTGCACTAAAATAAATAAATTTTTATGATCTACCAATTTACTTTCAGAAAACTTGTGTTTGATTTTGGAAGAAGAAAACTAATATGGAATTCAAGGGGGGAGGTATGCATTCAAACATTGTGTTTTAGACATGTCAAAGAACAACACATACCCCTTGAACAACTCAGATAACATGTATGAAAGAGAATTACATTAGGAAAATGATTTGCAGGCTATGGTTTAGTACTATTCACATAAACCCACATTTTTGTAAGGGTCTTCACTTGACTTTAGGCAAAGTTGTATTAATTTCCTTAACTTTGTTAGAGCACTTGACTTTAGGCAATGTTTTATTAATTTCCTTAACTTTGTTAGAGAAGAGATCTATTAATTACAATTTAATTCTAATGATTAACACTTCTAAATAAGTTTACATAAAAATCAATTTAATTATTAAAATGGAGATTCTAAATAATTTCAAATTTTAAATGTATTTATAAAATTAATAATTAGAATGGATATATTATTAATAAAGTGTTATTACAACTAGTAGAAGAGATGTTTGAATTGTTTTTAGTTGTTAGTTCATATTAATTTAAAAAGTTAAAAAAAAACAATTACCACTTAAAGAAGCCAATGTTCTCAAATCAAGGATAAAAGAGATGTTCAACTCTTCTTTGATTGGTGCAATAGTAATAGAAATAAAATTCTCAAGATAGAAGAGATATCCAAATTAATTATAGGTAATGTTTATACAATAAAATTTTGATATAGAAGAGATGTTTTTAACTTTTCTTTAATTTTGAGAACAATAATTAAAAAAAATATTCAAAATAAAAAATAATGTTCAATTCAACTTTAATTTATATAATGCTCGTAAAATAAAATAAAAAATGAAATGAGTTAAAATTTGAAACAAGATATTATTACAATAGAAAATAGAAAATATGTTTAATTTATTTTAAAATTAATGCAATATTATTAAAATAAAATGGAAAATAATACTATTGAAAAAAGTAAGTGTTCAATGGAAATGGTGTTCAACAATTTTTTAGTTTAAAATAAAATGCTCATACAAGAGGTATACAACTCAATTTTTATTGGTGTAATAAAATTGTTTTGATTGGTGTAATGGTTGAAAAACACAGATAAAATATGGTTGAACCATATTTTATTTGTGTTTTTAAAGAATAATCTTGAGTTTTTTATACATACCCTTTTTATAAATATCTTATTTGGAAATATATTTGAAGATAGTCAAAACAAGTCATCAAAATTTGGAATGTACTTTCAATGAAAAATAAAAAATTATGGAATGCACATGTGTCACTTGTTTAAAAACACCGTAATGGTATTCCATCTTCAATTATTCGTTCATGATCGTCTTTGGAAATTTTCCATTTTCTAACTATTCTTTTTATTGAACTTCTATTAACTTTATGTGCACTGCACATACCAAATGAATATATTGACAACTTGTGACATCTCACTGGTAGTCTTGAAAGTGAACATGAGTATTGATTTGATGGGTTTCTTGAGAAAATATATTTTCAATACAATGGATCCTCTTTCATATTTAAAACCGTTATCATCAAAATCTTCTAATAGCCTCATCTTTTGTTTTGTGTGTCACATCAAATAATATTTCACGTTTTTAGTGTTGTCTACAGGTGGAACCATGGAAAAAAAATCTCCTGCAAATAATTGAATATATTGGACAACAAATATTTCATGTTAGATTATCATACAAGTACATCTACAAGTTATTTGAAAAAAATTAAACATAAAAATTACCTTCTGTAACAAGATCAAAAACTCTATCACCATCAACTGACACTATAGTTTCATTTGATTCCATCTCCTCTAAGATTGCAAGTGGCATTTTCCCTTTTACATTAAGTTCAATATGTCTCCAAGCTTTAAGATATCCTCCATTTTGGTTCTCGCAAATATCTAGGGATTTTGTGTCCTCTATGCAAACTGAACAAAATCAAGAGTCATTTCTTCTATCAAATGCAAACCCATTTTGAAAACATTTTGTTTTACTAAATGTATTTTTTGTGTCCCAGGTAATGTATTGGCGTCATATGGGATTGATCTATTTATATCTTTGATTCCAACATACCAAAAAAACCTGCACAAGACAAGAACTTGTTAAGTTGAAATCTCTCAAGAAAATGATTGAAGATTGAATATAACTTTGAAGACGTTCAAATTTATATATCCTGTGTACATACATGTAACATTTATATATAGACACACCTGTGCAAATCCCTTGAAAGATTATATTCATGGCTTAACTCCATTTTGTACCATTCAACAACTTGTTCAACGGATTCAAATCGATTGACATGAGGGTTCAACTGATACCTTCAAAGTGCTTGTTTTATACATGCCCCTGCACCATCGTGCTCTCCTTTTCCATGACCAGTCTAAAAAAATTCCAACAATGTATAACGTTTAATTTTTTATGAATACGACATAACCAATAGAATGATCATGAATATTTAAACTGACCCGCACACTCATCTAACCATATCCAATGTCGATCAAATATGATTTTGCGTTCTTTCAATGAATCATAAAATTTATCAAAACAATGTTGTACATAATGTGTGTTATGTGCTCGATCATCACTTATATAAATGTGATATTCTTTAATAACACGTCAACTATCGTTGGTTCTTTCTATGTTATGAAGACTCCATTGAGCATGTCTATATAGAACGTGGACAAATATCGTGACTTGATCAGAATGATAATATTCTCTTTGTATTTCTTTTTTTGCAGCGAATGTGTAATTCTCTGCAAAATCAACTATAGACAAAATTGTCCTTGGTGGAAACACTTCATGGGATTGTTTGAATTGTAGATATTTCCATCGAGATCTATGTGAATGCTTGGTGTATTTATAGATTTCTTCCTCAAACTTCTTCAAAAGATCTATCACATAGATTTTATCTACCTTCAAATCAATCCTTTTGGAAATAACATTTTAAAAATGTGGATTTATGTTGTTCATATATTCATATCTCTTCTAATTGACTCTTATATTAGAAAATGATTGATCATTCATATCAATATGATACTGTGAATGAAACAAACTTAGATTTCCACAACGATCACATTTCTTTCCACCAACACATTTTTTTTTGTAAAATGAATCATTATCTTCTCTTCCACATAGAATTTAAGATATAAAAACACAGAATGTGGAAGGAGGAGGTGAACCTGGCCATATTTTTTTACGAAAATCCAAAAACGTATCGTAATAGAACTCAAATTCCACATGATAATGACAACAACACGTGTCACGAACAATGACGGGTCTAACAAACCATGGTTTTTGTTGCACAAATGTATTGATGAAAATTTTAACTTCTTTATGCTCTTCTTTGAACTTATTGAACAACTCTATTTGTGTCATTGGAAATATATGTTTTGAATGTTATTTATATTGTTTTAGTATTATTCTTTGTCACAACACATACCTTATATGTGGTGAAACACGAGATTCTTCCAACCAACAATTACAGGCCAATTCATTAACATTTTCTGCAAGTCTATTTTTGTAGGGTTGTCTAGAAATCACTATCCAACAAGCCAATTCATCATTTACATCTATTTGCAATTGGAATTTTCTATGTTTGTGAAATGTTTTTCTTGACATTCCCATCGTTGTTTTCATGTGTCGTGTCAAACGATCTTTTATATTGCTAGATGGAACAACTGTTGTTTGTATCTCTCTATGTTCAACACAGACATCTTCTTTTTGATATTTTCCAAAAGTTTTTAATACACTAGTTATATTGTTAAAGACATTATGTTTCACTTTTGTATCCTTTGTCGACTTCTGAATACCTAATAATGA
This sequence comes from Picea engelmannii, assembly GCA_009831015.1. NCBI lineage: Eukaryota > Viridiplantae > Streptophyta > Pinopsida > Pinales > Pinaceae > Picea > Picea engelmannii. The sequence continues at coordinate 121,466 of ML792124.1, read as the reverse complement.
TGTATCTTCTTTTAACTTTCTTGATTTCATTAGAAAAAGTAAAAGTTGAGCTTGTATTGTTACTGATTCATCTTTGAAAAAAGTATTATACATATTCTTAGTTCGATATCTTATATAATGCTTAGCTTTTTTCTTCCCAAATTTTTCAGTATCAACATTTTCTAATATTTCATCGTCAATGTTGATAGGCTCTCTTGCATATTTCAATTTAAAGTTTATATTAAAAAACATAACCTGAACACAAATTCACTAAATTATATATACTTGAGTGTTCATCTTATATTATCTAAATTTATGTACATACCTATAGCTGATTCGTCTTCTGCTTCAATTTCAGTTTTAACGTCTTCTCCTTCAATTTCAGTTTCAACGTTTTTTTCGACATTATGAGACAAATCTATTTATGTTTTTTGAAAAAAATCAAATTGTAATTACAATCAATTATATTATTTACAATATTTTAAAATTGAATTCTATACTTTGAATTCAGTACTTTCTGAATACAACCCCAATGTGTGTCGTGTGCTCGATCATCATATGTGCATGCATACCTGGTTGAACTTCTTCTTGTTGAAAATATCTATTGGCATTATCATCATTTCTTTCTTCAATATTTGCAGGTTCTTGTTTCTTTCTCCAATAAATCTCTTTCTTTTGTTCGATTTAGCGAGTATCATCTCAAGTGCGATCAAATTTTCTCTTGCGCAAACTTTTTTTTCCCATGACTTTTATAGTTATCTGTAAAAGATATGTTCAACAAAGACTTCACCTTGAAAAAATTCTTAACATTTATCTTTCAACATATAAATTGTTATTCCAATAAAAACTTGAACAAATATCAACTACCTTATTCAACAAAAACCAAAAGGATGATTCAAAACTTTGTTTAAGTTCTCTATAAAGCCATCATGTATCGATATCAATCCTCCGATTAAGCCTATGGAACATAGAGAATAAATAAATAAAGAAAAGAATACAATTGCAATCAGTAATAGAAATGCTTTGAAATCCCTATCCCCAAGCTCATATCTATCTGTCCATCTGATGAATTGTGTTAAATGTGTTCAGCCGAAACCTATTTATACAATTTGGCATGAAATGAAACAATACGATGTGTGTTTTCATTTTTTCCAGCCAACGGAATTCGCTCAACAACCTTTTGGACGAAAGAACATTTTTTCGGCTGAAAACCTTGGAAACCGTTTAGTTTTGACGGTTTCCGTTAGATTTTAGTCTTTCGGCTGAAATAATAGTTTTCTGGATGAAATAATTGTTTTCCATCCGAAAGATTATTTCGGTCGAAAACACTAAATTGGGACTAAAAAAATAAACCAGAGAATTTCCCCAAGCTTACCTGAACTTCAGAGGTTGCAGACTCCTGCAAATACTGAGAATTTGGTTTCGAAAATGACACCAAAATTTCCAAAATTGACTCTACTTTCAATTCCTATAATTTGTTTTCGTTTTCTTTATATTTATTTATTTTTAAAAAACACTACGTAATATTTTCTTTATGATTCATTGAAATGAAATATTGGTATCTCTAAAAATATGCAGTGAACAATTTGGAAAAAAATAAATTCATAATCCTTAAACTATTCTTTTCAAAAGGGTATATTTAGATTTTAGTTTTAAGTAAAAAGGTAAGATAGATACAAGGTGTAGAAAAACATGTGCTTAAAATCTGCAATGTTTTCATCTTGGTCAACTTAAAAAAATACTAGAAATTATAATATTCATCCGTTAGATTCAAAATTATAGTCATAATAAAATAAAGTCTCTTTATATTATTGCAGTATATTTCGTTTCATAAAAACATAAGTTTAATAAGAGATACATTGTTGTAGGAAAAAATAACTCATTATTATTCCTTTCATGTTTAAGGAACATACTGTTAAACAATTGTCAAATTGACATATCAAATCGTGATAAACAAAATTTGAAAAATAGTCACTGGAAAGCCAACAAAATTCTTTACAAGTTTTGTTTTTACTATAAAGTGAAACTCTAAATAAAAAAAATACTTTTGTATGCCGGAAGTTGAAGAACTTGTGAAAATACAATTTTTTTTCTCATAAAACAAGCAAAAGTGTAACCCATCTTGATATTTTCACCTATGTCATTTTGTCACTTGCTCTTGTTAATCCAACTCCCTAAGGTTGTTTATTATTTTCATGCCTAATTCTTCAACATATAACATATGTCATTTTGTCAGTAATTTTGGTCTTTCTCTTGTTAAGCCAACTCGGGAAGGTTGTTTATGGATCACATGACTAGTATGAAGGATACACTTGAATGTAGGTCAGACCAATTAAGGTTTTTTCAAAGAGTATTCACATTCTTGATCCATTATGACATATCTTAATAAAATCATATAAATACAAATAACTTTTATATATTTTCAATCTTAAAGTTTTTCTCAAAGAGTTCACACTCTTGATCTATTATAACATATCTTTGTAAAATCATATAAATACAAATAAATTTTATATATTTTCAATTTTAATGTGCATAAATTTTATATATTTTCAATTTAAATATGTGTGGCACTAACTATGCTATGCAATACTTGTTAGTCCCTGCCCTTCGGGCTAGAGGGACTAATTATAATCGATTTTTCATTTTTTCATTAGTATGACATGAAAACCAAGTAATTAAACGAAAGTTTGAAGAGTTAAATGCAATTTTGAAAGTGGCATTTGGTTTTTATGCCAAAGTTTTGGTTTTGAAGACTTATATGGCCTCTTCCCGAGGCACACCCTAACTATATCTTATGTTAAAAACACTTTCAAACACATATTTGATGTGTTAAGTTGAGGAAGTCAGGTAATGCTAGAACTAAGTCTAGCATTACTTCCTATCATTAAATGTTAATTCCTCTTTTACCATCTTAAACAATGGAATGTCCATGAGCGACCTTGTCACACGTTGCTTGTATCTTGGGTCTGCATGTTATCCATCCATGTGTTGTGACATGTGCTCCACTGCTCTTTCTTCTTACCTAGTATTCTTATTCTTCTTACCTAGTATTCCTATTCCTACAATTTTGAGGAACCACAAGGCTCGGGCCCTCACTCTTCTACAACGTTGTATGCAACTTTGAACTCAATTTCTGGGTCACTTTTTCCCTAAATTATCTGTACATTTCAAAGTTTCATGTCTGTATAGAACATTCTTTGTGCCTAAACATTCTCTATATGAGTTTTGCATCAATGTTTTCCTGCATCATCTGTACATCTATTTTTTCCCATATAGTTTTTTCCATTATGTTACCTATTTTAGTAAAAAAAATGAAAAAATTAAGTCTATAATATGTTGTTACATTTTAGAGTTTCATGTCTATATAGAACATTCTGTGTGCTTGAGCTATTTTCATTTTTCTATTGTATAAAATGACCAATATAATCAAGGTTACTTGGTAATGAATGTCCACACTGTAAAGAAGCACCATCACGATGGAAAGAAGAACTGCATCTTAGAACTCCATCTCTTCTTTATATTTCATGGTTTTAAGTCTGTATAAAACATTCTCTGTGCCTAACTAGTTTCATTTTTCTAATACACGAAATGATAAAAAATATATAATTAAGGTTACTTAGTAATGTCTGCTAGGAAGCACCGCCCTGACAGGTTCGAGTTGACAAGTGAGGAAAATTCATTTCTTTATTTAAGACTTAGTTGTGTCTCTCTCAATTATGGTATGATGGGGATGACATGAAGAGATGGTGGCGCATAAAGGGGAGAAGTATTGGACTTTGTTTGGGTCGACTCTTAGTTGAAAATTTAAAGCTCTCAAATCAAAAATAAAAATGTCGAGATACGATATACAAAAGAAAACACTGTACCTATGCAATATCGATCCAGATCCTCCAAAACATATCCACGCTTACAAAAGAAATCACGCGCTCAATGGATATTTGAGAAAATTGCACTATCAACATGTTGCATGCTCCTTATCTTTTTATTTATTTATAGCGGTGAAATATTTTGGCCATTACGACTTGTGATGGATGCTCTCCTGGGATTCCGTCTTTTACCAAATAACTCAAGAAAATCCCACACAGACTTAATGAGTTCTCAAAAATCTTGCTCCACAGACTTAATGAGTTGTCAAGAATCTTTCCCCATAGACTTAAACATTGAGGATTCAAATTTTTGTATCAAATAACTTTACAGAAGATCCATGTACCTATTACCATAGTTGTTAATAGCAAATTGAAATACAAATATCATCAACATTTTGGCTTGTTAATGAAAGATAGTGATGTTGAATACTCTTCAAATAAAATAAAAGGACTAACATATGATAGCAAGACAGTGCAATTGAGCCGTCAAGTGCCCTTTCAACCTGCCAATGGGTCCACTGGAGATGGCACATTTTCAACCATTTTAGCCTCAAAACACCATTACCAAACAAGCCCAAGTTAACCAGAGTGTCATACCTCCAATTAGATTGAGTTCATCAGTATCTTTATGGGTTTTATTTTGCCTAGGATGGCTATGGTATTCATTGGAACGTGTTCAATGCACTAAATCCAAGGCATGTCCAATATACTAAATTGGAACATGTCCAATGCACAAAATCCAAGGCATAAAAACGTGTCCAATGTACTAAATTCAAGGAATGTGATAATTGGAACATGGAAGCCATGCACTGTGAAATGACTCTTCTTTGAAAAATCCTAGACCAAATAACTTTTTTCTATCTGTCTACTTTTCGAATCATTACTCTAAAAATTAAATGAAATACAATACTTATACTAACCGTCCTACTTTACTTAGCCTCGGAAATACACATGTTAACACATCAAATGAAAAACTCCACTCTTTAACAAGAAGGTTAATAGACAATCCGTTAACCTCTATACGCTGTCTCGCTTGGATGGTTAATAATTTTTTTTTAAACTTCAGTGTTTGTATGGCCATATCCGAAAGTCGTAACTAAATATCGTTATTCCTTCCAGGTTACAATATTCTTAACAACTAATATTTAATAACTAAGTAAAATAGCTGCTGGTGAACGCAGAAAGGTTGAGAGGATGAAATGAATCTTTAAAAAAATATATTAAATTTTATTATCTATTAACAAATAAACTGTTGGGCTTCATATATCTGGTGTTAATATTTTAATTTCTGTTAATCACTTACGTGACAATCAGTTAGCTATCAAAGTAATTTTTAAATATGATTAGATAAATGTAAAAAATTAAACACATAAACTGATGTCTTTATAATAGTTAGGAAGTTAATGATTGAAATCACAGCCATTTATTTTGTGTGACTACTAAGAATATTCCAGCCATATTTAATCATGTCCATAGAAAATTTATTAAACACTAAACCCCTATTAAATCTGCCCATTATCAATAGGTATACACCTTTCGGCTTAATTAGACCCAACCATTACTTTTAATTGACAAGTTCAACGGAAGAATGATTTCAACTACAGTTTAAAAAAAAAAAGGTGGTTATACCTCTGATAGTTTCTTAGTACAGGAAGTTGGATACCGGTCTTAACAGAACTCAGCATAACTGGTGAAGTTAACACTGTCACAAGAGAATACGCCCACGACGCTTTAACTAGCGTGAATAAAGACTCGGAGGATAATGATCCAAAATTAAGATATCAAATTGAAGCAAAGACATATAAAATTGTTGCACAACAAAAATGATTATTGAATCACTCAACTAACCTCCTGGTTCTATTCTAATCAAGAATTTTTGTAGACAAGGTTTTCCAACCAACTCCCATTAGAGAAAATATCATCGATACAATAGTAATATTGTTATATGATTACAATTAAGAAGGTGAAATGACAAGTGTTACTATAGTTAGGTGGATTTCCCATTAGTCAATTTAAGTTTAACAACCTTATCAAACCTTTTAGACCTTTACAGAACTTTTAATCCAGTTACAAAAAAATACAATACTGGAAAACAACTTTACTTCTGAGAAGAAAATAACCCGACTAAATATATCACTTTACACGGGTAACTCTGCGTAGGGTGTTCAAGGAGAAATTAAAATCAGAGGCTTACGAAGTGTATAATAATACATTCCTAAATTAAAATTAACTCTAAAGTCAGTAGGTTAGTTAAGTCAGATTCTGGTAAGATTTGAATATAGTAATAATATATATTCGCCACTTGAAAATTTTTATTTTAGCTCTTCATGGATATTCCAAGCTTTGAGGTCGGATATTCCTTTTATGTGAAACTTAAATTGACATATGTATTTTAGGTCTTAACCATCCCAAGTGATCACTTCGAAAAAAAAAAGAAGGATCCTACCCTGACTAATGTAGGGAAGATACCACAACAAATCCCCGAGCTTCTAACACAGTGTTTTCACAGGAAGGAGCTTCAATCAGGTACCTGATCACAATCACTCTATTATTCTCAAACAACTGTGGAAGGTAAAATTCATGGTCGTCGGCGACGTAAACCTAAAATGTTAGATGAGCCAACTAAAAAGTAAAAGTTGGAGAATATTTTGTGTCTCTCCACAAAAGTGTGGGAAACTGGAACATGGAAAAGGGCAAGAAACAGGACATTGGAATATACTATTACGCAAGTTCTGAACTACACTAAATAAAGAACATAAAATTGGAGAATTTTAAGAATAATTACCGTAACGAGAACAATCAGAACCCACTACAAATCAACTTTTGCACTAAATTTTATGGAGTGTGAACTCTTAACAATTGAATACAGTGTATAATTTCGGAAGGTAATTTTACTTATTTGCAGGACTAACAACCCGAACCTTAATGATATCTTGTAATGACAGTAATGAGTTGTATAGGATCTCAAAATCTTTCTCTTGTTGCTTACTGCATCTCCCTCAAGGGATGTGATAACTAGAACGTGGAAGCCATGCAGTGTGAAATGATTTTCTTTTTTCCTTAAAATAGACTTTTGTCGTTTGCTTTTTTCCTTAAAATATTTGAATATAATTTAAAATAAATTATTGGTGTCTCCCTGCTCTCTTGTCTCCAAGCTTTTGGTGTTGAATGGTCCCCAATGGCAGAGAAGAGGCTGTGACTTATCTGGGATTTTGATCCTATGTCTGAAGGGAGAAGAGGCTGTGACTTATCTGGGATTTTTATCCTATGTGTGAAGGGACTTCGTGCTTAAAGTCATAATTGGCCTTCTTTCCATTGGTGCTCCAAATTATTCTAGGATAGGATAGGGAGACTGTTGGATCATACATCATTGATGAAAATGGTTTGGTTTGATTGATGTCAACTAATTGATTGATTGATGATTGATATGTATTGTCCTTGATGAGAATGATAAATGTCAAAGTGGAAACCAATTGATAAAGATGGATCATTGATATGATGCCCTTGATGAGAATGATAGATGCCCAAGTGGAAACCAATTGATAAAGATGGATTATTGATATGATGGATGAAGATGGATCAATGAGTTGTCATTGATACTTGAAGCATAGTTGATATATATGATGTAGTGGTGAATTGATGCAAAGATGAATCATTATTGTCTTATCATGGTTGAGAAGGTGCACAAACGGATGAACTCCAAAGTGGTCCTTGTTATCGCACGGTTTGTAGGAAAGGTTAAATAGCTTGAGTCAAAGGTAGAAACCGGCGTAACAGGAGCTTCCCCACCCACTGTCACCTCGATGGGGAGCTCTTTCTATTTAGGAGGGCAAGTCCAAGGGAGACGTCCCTAAGTCAATCTGGATAAAGGAAGGCTAAAGGATAAAATTCAAGTCAAAGAGAAACCCTTCCACAGATTGATGCCCAGGAAAAGATAGTCAAGAAGAGGAATCTACTGAAGAATGCACCTGTTTGTGAGACAAAACAAATACAACTAGAGTATGTGCTTGCAGTGGGTTAGTACTTCATCAAATCAATGACTATCTTCAAATGTATATATGAGCAATGAAT
>ML792124.1:63385-74461 GCA_009831015.1 Picea engelmannii | reverse complement strand
TTTATAGGTATCACACCACAATTTCTCCTTAAATTTATACATAATAATGTTTTTAATATTATCATTATTTTGCAAGAATGACTTCTCAATACCTCAATGATTTATTCTTTTTGCCTATATTTTGAAGAAATATTAGGAAATATCCTATCTTTCATGTTGTTTTTATTTCTCTTGTACATTAAGTACCTAGACATAGCCATTCTCTTAATGGGGGAAAGGCTCAATTTTATCACGAGGATATGAAAGGGTGTATTGCATTTAATTTTAAGATAGTAAGAATAAAATGCTTTTGGATTTGTTTTATCTTTCTCCATGATTCTCTAGTGATGTTGTAGCCCTAAAATTCACAACAATATAAGATAATAGGAATGATTAGTGTCTCAAAGAGGAGTTTCTTCTTATCCCAAATCGAAAGGTCTATTGATTCACAATCATTTTCAGTACCATAATAATCTTTCCACCTTATATTTATCCTTTTCTCAATGCTATAGTTCTAGTTGAAGTTATGATGAACATTGATCATGAGATATTTGAATGAAGTCACTTCTTCCAAGTTTATTGTCATATATGAAAATATCATAAGTGTTTTTTTTTTGTATTTGATTATTCTAACATTTGTTTTGTGAGTGTTGAAATTCATTCATGTACTAGAGAAAAAGACCTTGAGAATATTTAGTGTCTACCAATATCATAGGGACTCCTCACCATAAGAATAATATCATCAATATAAATAAGAAGGATGATGACTGGTATCGCACAGTTTGTAGCTAGGTCAAGTGGCTAGAAGGTAGAGGTCAAACTGGTGTAACAGGAACCTTCCCCATCCAATGTCACCTCAATGGGGAGGTTCTTTCTATTTAGGGAGGTTAACCTAGGGGAGATGTCCTCGATAACCTGGGGTTTTGAAGAGGCCAAAGTATAAAGGTCAAGGAAAAATTTCCTCCTCACAGGTTACCACCAAGGTCATATAGTCTGGCTAAATCATCCAATAAAGAAGTGTATGCCCAAATGAGAACACCTGCCCGGAACAAGACAAAAGAAAAACAATATATATGCAAGCTATAATTTAGTGGGTTAGTACTTCATATAACTATCTGACAAAGAAATGTAAGCAATTAAAACAACATATATTAATGAGATCAACGTTTTATCAATATAGCAATGCAAAAGTATCAATTCATCAATGACTATTGAGATGATGCATCCAACAATGAATCCAAGCAATCTTTTACTCAATAAATGCCTTCAACCATCATCTAATTGCTTATCATCAAAAGGTGTTGCATCAATATGGAATAACCAAGTATGACGTCAACCTAGTTAGCGTTAGCTAGTTGGTTAGGGTTTCAAATTTAAAAGTTTTAAGAGGTTGTTTGAGCACTATCACTTCAATGTTGTGGATTTAAGATCAGTGCTTAGGGGAGATGGAGTCAATTAAGGAGAGGATGCAAGGTTGAAGGGATAAAAGGAAAAGGAAAAGAGGGAAGGGTTCTAGAGTGTTGCAATGGCAGGACCCTAGAATCAAAACCCTAGGGGAAAGAGGCTCACTCTGGTGTTGCTTAAGCAATGCCTCATTCTCTTTCCTCCTTCCTTAGGTTAAACTTGGAAAAATGGCTAGCATAGAAGACATGTTAAAACAAGAGAATGAGGCGAGGGAGAGTGTTGCAATGGCAAGGCTCTATCACCAAACCCTAGAAGATGGACGACCCTAGGTGTAGATAACCTAGGCCTGGGATGTCACCTCCTTCTTAACCTTTGAAAATCACAACTAGCACAAGGGGAAAAAGTGAAAAGAGTGTAGCAAAGGCTAGGCTCTTCCTTCCTTCTTCAATGGCTGAATATCTCTCTTTTAGGGGACATGAGACAAGGACCTACTTGTGTGCTTATCACCTAGGGTTTTAAATTAGAAAATTTATAAGTAAATGAAAGAATACAAACCTACGACCATTCAATTACGAAGTTTTGCAGAAAATACACTTACATATCATGAGGAAATAACATTGCAAACCCTAGTTGTAAACCTTCCTTAAAGAGAAATGACAAATATGCCAAGAAAATCCTTCGATCAACAAGTGCACCTCACTTTAAAAGACCAAATACCCAGCAAGGGCGCAAAAATTAGACCTCACAAGAGAGTGAGTTGTGTGTTTTTTTAAATGAGGGAAAAAATCCTCAATATATAGTGTATCATGACCTATAATTAAAATTAGGTCATTAAAAATAGCTGACAAGGATACAAACCAAAATCATATTGTTTTTACATTAAACCATTAAATTAAAGCCCTAAATGAGCATAAGCAAGAAGTCAAGCCCTCCTGAGGGAAACATTGGCCTTTTTAAGGGAAAAATGCAACACAAATGATAAAACGTTGGCCCTTTTTCGGCCTCCAAACCCTACCACACGTGCCAACTTCCCTGTCATACTGCCACACTATCAGGATGACATCAATGGCTCCTAGGTGACATCTTGGGCCATCAAAGGGAGACGTTCCACCTGAAGTGGGTCAACCCCCCTGGGCTGGGTTCAACCAAAGTGTCCCAGATGGAACGTCCTTCTTCTTCTCAGGTGCAAAAGCTCAATCAAGCATTGTCCTGTCTCTGCCCCTGATGGGGTCCCAAAAATCATATGATGGGCTCTTCGTCCCCATGGAGGTCCGAACTAATCATCTCCCCATGTGTACCGGTCCAACTAGTACCTGTCTGTCGGGCATGGTCCTGCACATCAAAAACTTCACCCTCCATGGGCTCATTAGTCACAGGGATCATAGAAATGTGAATCATGTTTCATCATTAAGGTTATCAAACATATGCATAAAAACCCTGATATATCATTCAATAGCTCAAAGATATTATAAAGACCTATAATACAAAGCCGAAGAAAAAGACAAAATACCCTATTGGGCTAGTATCCATAAGGAAAGGAAAGTCGCCAAGGGGTATCATCCAAGCCATGTAAAACGAGGTGATGTGGTCAAAGGATGTCCAGACATACGGGTAGAGTGAGAGACAGGGATGCATGATATTACATATGGGTGCCTTTGTAGAAGGCAAGTTGTACCTGTCATGGATGCAATTCTTTCCAAGCCCTTTATTGCATTTATTCTTTTCTTTTCTTTATTTTCTTTTTTCTTTTTATTTCAAGGACTAACTAGAGGACACTGCCTTGGTGTTGTGACTAGACCTGACAGTTGTACCCACAAGCACTTTCACAGAGATGATAAGGTTGGCTCGTGATGAGACCCCCTTTCCCTTAGCCATGCAACCAAAGTTTACTACCTTGGCATGGTGACCAGATAATGGCAATGTCATATTGCTAGGTACCCATGAACAGAATAGGTTAGTTCATGATGATACCCCCTATCCTCTTGGCTAGGTCTTATTTTTGTTATTTTTCTTCGGGTCCCTCTTGTTTCTTGCTAAGAGGCCTTTTCTTGCCTTATCAGGGATTCCTGGGTGAGGCATATCTAGTTTTCATTTTTATGGATTTTATCTTTTACCAGCTTCTTTTACCTTCTCGGCCTTTAGCCCCTTCTTCCCACAAGATAAGGTGCATCCCCACAAACAGGTCATTCGAATGCCTGGACTAAGGGAATGGGACAGATGAGTGGGAGATAAGATGTAAAAGTGGTGATATGATGGGAGCGGACGATGGATCTTCAGAAATCCCCCCTGTGGAAAACCAAAACCTATGGGCAGAGGCTTGCTAGGACACCCTGTCAATCCCCCCAACCATGTTCAAGTGGGTTAGTGTAAGATCCAAGCAGTTGTCAGAAATAAAAGGAGTAAGATGCATATATCTAAAGGTTATAATGATAAAAAATGACACATACCATGATACCTGGACCAATTACCTCATGGAGAAAGAGTCTTCTCCGATACAAGACCAGGCCAATGGTGATGGGTGTTGTTGTTGCTGACAAGACAAGTCTGATGAAAGAAGAGAAGGATGGGCCCTCTGGGGCTATTCTCAAGTTGATCCTTCTCTCGGTACTCCATGTCTAGGACTTGTGGGCCTCGAGACATGATCTCCTAGTTATCCCATGAAATCAGGGATAACATCTGGCTCCAACTTGGGGACATGTGCTCACTGTAGAGCGTATGAGAACCTCAACATCTCTGGCATAACCTGCAGACCTGCTCAACTTGAGAAGGGCATTAGTAACAAAGGTGGGGTGGTATTTCCACCCCGTAATATATATATGTATATAACTGAAATAAAAAAATCAATATGCAAGTGAGGAAGCAAACTATCATGAAATGAAAATGGTATAATACACAGAAAATGCCTACCTACCTATACTTACCTATGGAGTCAGGTCTGGCCACCTTGGTGGGGTTTGAGGAGATGCCCACTGATGGGTAATGGGTGGCTTCTTCCTTCCAAAGTGGACAAGTAGTATGAGTTATCAACTGATTCCATTCCAACTTTGAAGGGTCCGAGCCATGACTGTGTGCTTCCTTTTACATTAGTTGGCTCTCCTTTCTGAGTATCCCACATCCATACCATATCTCCCTCCTTATACTTTCTGACTTTGTATTTGGTTGTTCCCTGAACAACCCTGGTGTATTGCACTAAGGGAGGTGGGTGGGCTTCTGCTGTAAAGACTTCTTGCTGAGATGGGCGAATTTGTACGTCATCTTCATTTTTCTTCAATATTTTCATCGTCCCAACTTATTTGTTGTTGAAGTCATCTAGGAGTTTTTGATATTCTTCATTCTTGGGCCATTCGATCTGATCAAAGTCTTCCTCTGTTGCAAAGGGCATGTCTTCTGGAGAATATTTTTGAAGCGTTTGTATCATATCTTCCTGCGTTTTATCATTTTTTGTGGGATGAAAAATATCTTGGAGATGGTCCCCAGTTATTAACACATTAAGTAGACATCCCATTGTTCCATACTTCAAAGGTAATCACAAAAAGGTGAGGTCCATCTCAAGGGAAACGCCTATCATTGCACCAAACTTCCTAGATAACAACATTCCCCACACATCTGGGACATCAACCACTATAATGTCACTGTGGACTGTCTTTTCGGGGTATTCTTTTAAGTGCACTTCAACATTTTCAACCACCCCATGTGTGGGTATTGCTTTAGATTCGAAACCACACACATTCCTATAAGGCCTAGTGACCTTCAAACCCATTTGTTGCATGACTTTAAGAGACATCATGTTAGCACCAACACCTATATCTAACATGCAGTTGTTAAGATATTTGTTGTTCATTGTTAAAGTCATGAAGAAGGGAGGGTTTTCACCATACTAGACCTTGAAATGGTCATCTTGTAACATAATAGGGGGGTCCATAGGTTCATCTGATCCCGAAAAGAAGGTATCAAAGCGTTCTTTGATGGATGGGATCTTGATTGCTTCTCTTAGGGGAACATTCACATGCATTTTTGATAACGCCCCTTCAAAGTCAAAGTTAAGGTCAACCTTACCAGTTTTGGATGTCCTAGGAGGAAGCACCTCAAGAGGCAGGGGTTTTGGCTGATCAGCGGTAGATTGTTTCAAATTCTTTCTTCTGTATACCTGAACTTCCTATTTCTTTATCTTTTCTCGTGATTCCTAGTCCAGGTTGTTTATTACCACCATCCTTGCTGCTCTGGTTGCTTCCCTCATGGCTTGTTGATGCTCTATATCTGTGATATTTATCTGAGGAAGTCCCATGAAACAATCCGTATTGTTGGCTTGCTGATGGTCAGCGTTATAAGGGAATTCATGCTCCCAATGTGCTTCACTACACTTTAGGCACCAAGGGTTCTCATCAAAAACATTTGTAGGGGCCAAGCTATTTGTAACTTCATGCTCATTCTTTGGCTTGTAAAATTGGTTCCCTTTATGGAATTTCCCTTTGAACGGAGGCCTAGGTGCTTGGATCTAAGATTTTTCAAGTCTGACAATCTGACTCATCATTTCTTCATGATTCTTTATGATGCCATCCATGGAGGCTTGTAATTTGTTGATATTGGTGCAGAGATCTGAAGTAGGCTCAATGTTGTGTACTATTTTCTTCTTGGTGTATATTTTTCCCCTTGGGTTAGCAAAGGGCTCAATCTTAGATGAAAGGAGGTTCCGTTCTATATTGGTGGCGATCTCTTGGGATTCTTGAATGGACTAAGGGTTTTTGTCTCTAAGAAGATACCCTAGTTGGCCATTGAAAGATCTGGTGTAAATATGAACAAGGTAGTCATCTTTCGGGTGATGGCTTGCGGGAATTCTTTGTAGCAAAGTCTCGAATCTAGTGTGAAATTTTTGAATGGACTCATTTTCATACTTAGCAAGGCTATTTAGTCAAGTGAGAAGAATATTAGGGTCTTCTTTGATACTCCATATTTTGAGAAAGGCCTCTTCAAGTCTATCCATGGTCTTGATGCTTCCATCAGGAAGGTTGAGGTACCAATGCCTTGAGGCATCATAAAGAGTAGTGGAGAACAACTTCATGACAAAATCTTTAGCATCATCATTGATGGGGTGAAGCTGAAAGAATGCCCAAAAGTTTCTCATATGCTCTTCGACACTGATGGCATCAGTACCGGTAAATTTAGGCAACCACTTCTCATACTTGGGTGGCATTTGCCTAGGATATCCTGGTATGGATGGCATGTCTAACGGCCTGAAAAGGGTATATGATCATTGTCTTTGATTGTTGACTGGGTTCGTAGTAGCGGTTAGAGAGGTAGACATGATTCTTAAAGGAAGGCTCTTCCCAAAAAGTGATTTGACAACAAGAGAGTTCAAGGGAGGCTTCCTTCTGAAAGACAAAGGAGGATTGTTGAATCTCCTTTTGGTTTGTGGAGTCGCTAGATAGTTTACTTGAAACTACCAAAGAAAAGGGGAAAAACACACTATTGGATTCGCCAGGTAAGATTGTAAGAAAAAGGTCTTTGAGGCAAGGCTTACCGAAAAGCTTTGTCATTGAGGAAAATTAACTCAGTGTTCTCCAGCAACGACGCCAAAATGTTATCACATAGTTTGTAGCTAGGTCAAGTGGCTAGAAGGTACAGGTCAAATTGGCGTAATAGGAACCTTCCCCACCCAATGTCACCTCAATGGGGAGATTCTTTCTATTTAGGGATGTTAACCCAGGGGAGATGTCCTTGGTAACCTGTGGTTTTGAAGAGGCCAAAGTATAAAGGTCAAGGCAAAAGTTCCTTCTCACAAGTTACCACCAAGGTTAGATAGTCCGGCTAATCATCCAATAAAGAAGTGTATGCCCAAATGAGAACACCTTCCCAGAACAAGACAATAGAAAAACAATATATATGCAAGCTATAATTTAGTGGGTTAGTACTTCATATAACTATCTGACAAAGAAATGTAAGAAATTAAAACAACAGATATTAATGAGATCGACGTTTTATCAATATAGCAATAGAAAAGTAACAATTCATCAATGACTATTGACATGATGCAGCTAACAATGTATCCAATCAATCTTTTACTCAATAAATGTCTTCAAGCATCATCTAATTGCTTATCATCAAAAGGTGATGCGTCAAGATGGAATAACCAAGTATGACATCAACCTAGTTAGGGTTAGCTAGTTGGTTAGGGTATCAAATTTAAAAGTTTTGAGAGGTTGTCTGAGCACTATCACTTCAACATTGTGGATTTAAGATTAGTGCCTAGGGGTATATGGAGTCAATTAAGGAGAGGATGCAAGGTTGAAGGGATAATACGCTAAGGAAAAGAGGGAAGGGTTCTAGAGTGTTGCAATCGCAGGGCCCTAGAATCAAAAACCCAGGGGAAAGAGTCTCACTCTGGTGTTGATTAAGAAAGGCCTCGTGCTCTTTCCTCCTTCCTTAGTTCAAACTTGGAAAAATGGCTAGCATAGAAGACAAGTTAAAACAAGAGAATGAGGTGAGTGAGAGTGTTGCAATGGCAAGGCTCTATCACCAAACCCTAGAAGATGGACGGTCCTAGGTGTAGATCACCTAGGCTTGGGATGTCACCTCCTTCTTAACCTTTGCAAATCACAGCTAGCACAAGGGGAAAAAGTGAAAAGAGTGTAGGAAATGCTAGGCTCTTTCTTCCTTCTTCAATGGCTGAATATCTCTCTTTTAGGGTACATGAAACAAGGACCTACTTGTGTACTTGTCATCTAGGGTTTTAAATCAAAAAATTTATAAGTAAATGCAAGTACAAACCTACAACCATTCAATTAAGAATTTTTGCAGAAAATACACTTACATATCATGAGGAAATAGCATTGCAAACCCTAGTTGTAAACCTTCCTTCAAGAGAAATGCCAAATATGCCAAGAAAATCCTTCCATCAACAAGTGCACCTCACTTTAAAATACCAAATACCCAACAAGGGCACAAAAATTAGACCTCACAAGAGAGTGAGTTGTGCGTTTTTTAAAATGAGGGAAAACTCCTCAATATATAGTGTATCATGACCTATAATTAAAATTAGGTCATTAAAAATAGTCGACAAGGCTACAAAGAAAAATCATATTGTTTTTACATTAAACTGTTAAATTAAAGACCTAAATGAGCATAATCAGGATCTCAATCCCTCCTGAGGGAAACATTGGCCCGTTTTAGGGAAAAATGCAGCACAAATGACAAAACATTGGCCCTTTTTAGGCGTCCAAACCTTGCCACACATGCCAGCTTCCCTATCAGTCTACCACACTGTTAAGATGATGTCAATAGATCCTAGGTGACATCCTAGGCCATCAAATGGAGGTGTTCCACCTGAACTGGGTCAACCCCCCTGGGCTATGTTCAACCAAAGTGTCCCGTATGGAACATACTTCTTCTTCTCAGGTGAAAAAGCTCAATCAAGCATTGTCCTCTCTCTACCCCTAATGGGGTCCCAACAACCATCTGATGGGCTCTTCAGCCCCATAGAGGTCCGAACTAATCATCTCCCCATGTGTACCGGTCCAAATGGTACCTGTCCATCGGGCATGGTCCTGCACATCAAATACTTCGCCCTCCATGGGCTCATTAGTCACAGGGATCATAGAAATTTGAATCACATTTCATCATTAAGGTTATCAAACACATGCATAAAAACCCTGATATATCATTCAATAGCTCAAAGATATTACAAAGACCTACAATACAAAGCCGAAGAAAAAGACAAAATACCCTATTGGGCTAGTATCCATAAGGAAAGGAAAGTCTCCAAGGGGTATCATCCAAGACATGTAAAATGAGGTGATGTGGTCAAAGGATGTCCAAACATACAGGTAGAGTGAGAGACAAGGATGCATGATATTACCTATGGGTGCCTTTGTAGAAGGCGAGTTGTACCCTTCATGGATGCAATTCTTTCCAAGCCCTTTATTTCCTTTATTCTTTTCTTTTCTTTATTTTCTTTTTTCTTTTTATTTCAAGGACTAACTAGAGGACACTACCTTGGAGTGGTGACTAGAGCTGACAGTGTTACCCACAAGCACTTTCACATAGATGATAAGGTTGGCTCATGACGAGACCCCCTTTCCCTTAGCCATGCAACCAAAGGTCACTGCTCTAGTGTGGTGACCAGATAATGGCAATGTCATACTGCCAGGTACCCATGAACAAAATAGGTTGGCTCGTGATGAAACCCCTTATCCTCTTGGCTAGGTCTTGTTTTTGTTATTTTTCTTCGAGTCCCTCTTGCTTCTTGTTGAGAGGCCTTTTCTTTCCTTCTCGGGGATCCCTGGGTGAGGCATCTCTTGGTTTCATTTTTATGGCTTTTATCTTTTACCAACTTCTTTTACCTTCTCGACCTTTAGCCCCTTCTTCCCACAAGATAAGGTGCATCCCCAAAAACAGGTCATCCAAATGCCCGGACTAAGGGAATGGGACAGATGAGCAGGAGATAAGATGTAAAACTGATGATATGATGGGAGAGAACGATGGCTCTTCAGAAATCCCCCTGGTGGCAAACCAAAACCTATGGGCACAGGCTTGCTAGGACACCCTGTCAATCCCCCCAACCATGGTCAAGTGGGTTAATGTAAGATCCAAGAAGTTGTCAGAAATAAAAGGAGTAAGTTGCATATATCTAAAGCTTATAATGATAAAAAATGACACATACCATGATACCTAGACCAATTACCTCATGGAGCAAGAGTCTTCTCTGATACAAGACCAGGCTGATGGTGATGGGTGCTGATGCTGCTGACAAGACAAGTCTGATGAAAGAAGAGAAGGATGGGCCCTCTAGGGCTATGCTCAAGTCAATCGTGCTCTCGGTACTCCATGTCTAGGACCTGTGGGCCTGGAGACATGATCTCCTAGTTATCCCATGAAATCAGGGATAACAATGAGTATTCCAACTAGAGACGTTCCAACACATCCTATTTCTTCTAAGAAACCTTCTAACATGTTGATGTATGTTCCAAAAATGGTAGGGGACTGGGCACAACCTTTTTTAACTCCTATACTATAATTAATTTATGTCAACTAGCCCTCACTATTGGTATAATCGACAATAACATTCTTGTACAACATTTTTTCTACAACTCTCAACTCAAAAGAAAATTTTATCTCTTCTTATATATTATAGAGGTTTGTTTTGGGATCGGTGTCAAATTGTTTTCTTACATGCATGAAAAAACATAGGAGATTGGTTTTATTATTTCAACACTCCTCCACAATTATCCTAGAAACATAATAAGATGGTTCGCATTCGAATGCTAACCCCAAAATTTTGATTGACCTTTAGCTCTTTTTGCATGGATTTCTAGTGATACAATAATCTTCTTTTCCAGAATAATTTCATATATCTTGGATAAAAGAGGGATAATCATAATGGTCCTATAATTAGAGGGATTTTATTTATCCCTTCTTTGAAAAATAGAAAGAAGGAGACTTTGAATATAAGGTTTAAGGAATCTTTGCTTAACGTTGAATTGAAGAGCTTGTGAATTTAAGGGGTAAGGATAGGGCCTCCAATTTTTAGGATTTCTACTTGGTAGTGTTAGATG
The DNA here is from genome assembly GCA_009831015.1 of Picea engelmannii. Classification (NCBI taxonomy): domain Eukaryota; kingdom Viridiplantae; phylum Streptophyta; class Pinopsida; order Pinales; family Pinaceae; genus Picea; species Picea engelmannii. The sequence goes on along the minus strand of ML792124.1, from coordinate 63,530 downwards.
TACTTAAAATTCCATTTTGTGAGCCGCTTAACCCCAAACTATGTCTTCTAAAGAAAAACTGTATTCCTCTATAAAAAGGGTTTGAATGTTGTATGTGATATTAGGGGATTCATAAATCTTTTTAAGGTAGGAATTCCATATATAT
>ML792124.1:7194-38399 GCA_009831015.1 Picea engelmannii | reverse complement strand
TTACCCATTTCAAGATTTTTAACAAAGAATGTTGATAGTTTTCGCAACTTAATTCCCTGATTTCATAGTTTTAATAATGTGGACAATCATAAAAAGAACATTAAGTATTTGATGAACAAATCGGCGCCATGACATGTCATGTTAAATATTTCTTTTCAAACCCTAAAATGTTAAACATTTGTTAAATATTAACTATTTATATGAATCCCTTTAAACCTTAATAGTTGTTTTATTTTACTACTCTGATTCAAGGCAAGGTAGGAATTTAAAAACTAAAAGTTAAATTTAACGGTTTTCACAATTTAATTACCCATTTCAAGATTTTTAACAAAGAATGTTGATAGTTTTCGCAACTTAATTCCCTGATTTCATAGTTTTAATAATGTGGACAATCATAAAAAGAACATTAAGTATTTGATGAACAAATCGGCGCCATGACATGTCATGTTTATTTCGAAACCCTAAAATATTTCTTTTCAAACCCTAAAATGTTAAACATTTGTTAAATATTAACTATTTATATGAATCCCTTATGGTTGATGCAATGCATGATTAAATAAGTTACCTTGGCACCACCTCTTTAAAAATATCATTTATTAGATTGGCCTTCCCCTTTATTAACTATTTATATGAATTTCTTGTGGTTGATGCAATGCATGATTAAATAAGTTACCTTGGCACCACCTCTTTAAAAATATCATTTATTAGATTGTTTTTCCCCTTTTATTTCAACGAGTTGTTTTATTGTGGTACGATCCCAAACATCTTAAGAAATGCCCAAACTTCTTCCTACATTTGTTAAGATGTTTGAGATCCTCCCACGTAAAAGGGAAATAAAAGGCTAATACATAATATTTTTAAAGAGGTGGTGCTTTGCAATAACGTAACTTATTTCATATTCAATCACCGTAAAGAGTTCATATAAACAATTTCTATTTAATTTTTGTTTAACATGTTTAAGGTTTGAAATGTTTAAGGTTTGAAAAGAAACCAGTCATGTTAATAAATATATTGTTTGTTTTAAGTTTTCAAAAGATACATGGTATGTTAATATATATGTTGACGTTATAGATGATTTTTGGGGATAAATTTAGCAAATGGGTTTATTTTCCATGATTTCTAAATTTTATAAAACATAATTATTTTACCTTAAAAATTGTCAAAATCTTATAAAAATTATATAAAATTTTTAGAAATTTGAATATTTTTACAAACATTTTACATTTTGGTATATTAAAGACTAATAAGATTAATGAAGGTTTTTAAATTTTAATATAAATTTCCATTATCAAAATTATCTCTGGTTGAGATAAGATAACTAGAAAAGAAAGTGAAAATGCAAGTTAAGAATAGAATTATGAAAAAAATATACTTGAACTTTGAGTAAATAGAAGAGAAAGTGAAAAAGTATGCTTGAGATTTGAAAAGGAAAAAAATAATATAATAAAATAGAAAAGATTAACAAATTGTTTAAGCATATAATGCATATCCCAAAAATTATTGGGGTTTAGATATGAAAAATAAAAATAATATGATACATTAAAAAATATTAGCAAATTGTTTAGGCATGTTAGTATATTTTAGAAAATATTAATATGTGTAGAAAGACATTATAGAAAATATTAATATGTGTAGAAAGACATTAAGAATGCTATGATATCTTAGAAAATTTAGATAGTAAATAACCTTAATTTTAAGTGAAATACACTTTGTGTATTCAATCCTTTAAGTGTTGAGTTTCCATTTATTGTAATTAATCATTTTAAAGTGAAATGTAGTATATTTGATTTAATTTTAATTTTCAAATTTGGGTTTCTATCTATCTATAGAGAGGATACGATTTGATATTAAATGTAGAAGTATAAGTTAAGTAACATGAAGAATAATAAGTCTCCTATAGAGTAATAATTAAAAAATATAGAGTAATAATTAAGAAATCATTAACCCCTTAAAAGAATACAACTCTCTTTTTATTGTTTTCAAATGAAAAAAGAAAATAAATATTGTGAAAATAAGAATAAAATACTTTGTATTTCATAGTGCAAGTCACATTGAGAAATACCTAAAACTACAAATGAAAAACAGTTTCCCTTTGAGTGTGTATCTTAGAAAGACATGAAAAATGTTTTCTCTTTGAGTGTGTATCTTATAAAGACATTAAATTTAATTTTCAAAACATTTATAATGAAAATAAATTCAACAAGCCTCGAGGGTTAACTCAATTGTTCTAGAGCCAGATCCAAAAATAAAATAAAATTAAACAACTTCTTAACCCGTAATAATCACTATAATTTTTTTTCAAGATATTCTATAATTAAAAAAAGATACATGAGAGTAATTAATTTATAGGTATCATATCACAATTTCTCCTTAAATTTATACATAATAAAGTTTTTAATATTATCATTATTTTGCAAGAATGACTTCTCAATACCTCAATGATTTATTCTTTTTGCCTATATTTTGAAGAAATATTAGGAAATATCTTATCTTTCATGTTGTTTTTATTTCTCTTATACATTAAGTACCTCGACATAGCCATGCTCTTAATGGGGGACAGGCTCTATTTTATCACGAGGATATGAAAGGGTGTATTGCATTTAATTTTAAGATTGTAAGAATAAAATGCTTTTGGATTTGTTTTATCTTTCTCCATGATTCTCTAGTGATGTTGTAGCCCTAAAATTCACAGCAATATAAGATAATAGGAATGATTAGAGTATCAAAGAGGAGTTTCTTCTTATCCCAAATCGAAAGGTCTATTGATTCACAATCATTTTCAATACCATAATAACCTTTCCACCTTATATTTATCCTTTTCTCAATGCTATAGTTCTAGTTGAAGTTATGATGAACATTGATCATGAGATATTTGAATGAAGTCACTTCTTCCAAGTTTATTGTCATATATGAAAATATCATAAGTGTTTTTTTTTTGTATTTGATTATCGTAACATTTGTTTTGTGAGTGTTGAAATTCATTCATGTACTAGAGAAAAAGACCTTGAGAATATTTAGTGTCTACCAATATCATAGGGACTCCTCACCATAAGAATAATATCATCAATATAAATAAGAAGGATGATGATTGTTATCGCACAGTTTGTAGCTAGGTCAAGTGGCTAGAAGGTAGAGGTCAAACAGGCATAACAGGAACCTTCCCCATCCAATTTCACCTCAATAGGGAGGGTCTTTCTATTTAGGGAGGTTAACCCAGGGGAGACGTCCTCGGTAACCTGGGGTTTTGAAGAGGCCAAAGTATAAAGGTCAAGGAAAAAGTTCCTCCTCACAGGTTACCACCAAGGTCAGATAGTCCGACTAATTAGCCAATAAAGAAGTGTATGCCCAAATGAGAACACCTGCCCAGAACAAGACAATAGAAAAACAATATATATGCATGCTATAATTCAGTGGGTTAGTACTTCATATAACTATCTGACAAAGAAATGTAAGCAATTAAAACAACAAATATTAATGAGATCAATGTTTTATCAATATAGTAATGGAAAAGTATCAATTCATCAATGACTATTGAGATGATGTAGCCAACAATGTATCCAATCAATATTTTACTCAATAAATGCTTCCAACCATCATCTAATTGCTTATCATCAAAAGGTGTTGCGTCAAGATGGAATAACCAAGTATGACGTCAACCTAGTTAGCATTAGCTAGTTGGTTAGGGTTTCAAATTTAAAAGTTTTAAGAGGTTGTTTGAACACTATCACTTCAATGTTGTGGATTTAAGATCAGTGCCTAGGGATAGATGGAGTCAATTAAGGAGAGGATGCAAGGTTGAAGGGATAAAAGGACAAGGACAAGAGGGAAGGGTTCTAGAGTGCTGCAATGGCAGGACCCTAGAATCAAAACCCTAGGGGAAAGAGGCTCACTCTGGTGTTGCTTAAGAAAGGACTCGTGCTCTTTCCTCCTTCCTTAGGTCAAACTTGGAAAAACAACTAGCATAGAAGACAAGTTAAAACAAGAGAATGAGGTGAGGGAGAGTGTTGCAATGGCAAGGCTCTATCACCAAACCCTAGAAGATGGACGGTCCTAGGTGTAGATAACCTAGGCATGGGATGTCACCTCCTTCTTAACCTTTGAAAATCACAGCTAACACAAGGGGAAAAAGTGAAAAGAGTGTAGCGAAGGCTAGGCTCTTTCTTCCTTCTTCAATTGTTGAATATCTCTCTTTTAGGGGACATGAAACAAGGACCTACTTGTGTGCTTATCACCTAGGGTTTTAAATCAACAAATTTATAAGTAAATGCAAGAATACAAACCTACAACCATTTAATTAAGAAGTTTTGCAAAAAATACGCTTACATATCATGAGGAAATAACATTGCAAACCCTAGTTGTAAACCTTCCTTCAAGAGAAATGCCAAATATGCAAAGAAAATCCTTCAATCAACAAGTGCGCCTCACTTTAAAATACCAAATACCCAACAATGGTGCAAAATCAGACCTCACAAGAGAGTGAGTTGTGTGTTTTTTTAAATGAGGGAAAAACTCCTCAATATATAGTGTATCATGACCTATAATTAAAATTAGGTCATTAAAAATAGCCGACAAGGTTACAAACCAAAATCATATTGTTTTTACATTAAACGATTAAATTAAATCCCTAAATGGGCATAGGCGAGACTTCAAGCCATCCTGAGGGAAACATTAGCCCTTTTTAGGGAAAAATGTAGCACAAATGACAAAATGTTGGCCCTTTTTAGGCCTCTAAACCCTACCACATGTGCCAATTTCCCTATCAGACTGCCACACTGCCACGATGATGTCAATGGCTCCTAGGTGACATCCTGTGCCATCAAAGGGAGACGTTCCACCTGAAGTGGGTCAACCCCCCTGGGCTGGGTTCAACCAAAGTGTCCCGGATGGAACGTCCTTCTTATTCTCAAGTACGATAGCTCAATCAAGCACTGTCCTGTCTCTGCCCCTGATGGGGTCCGAACAACCATATGATGGGCTCTTCATCCCCATGGAGGTCCGAACTAATCATCTCCCCATGTGTACTGATCCAACTAGTACCTGTCTGTCGGGCATGGTCCTACACATCAAAATTTTTTCCCTCCATGGGCTCATTAGTCACAGGGATCATAGCAATGTGAATCATGTTTCATCATTAAGGTTATCAAACATATGCATAAAAACCCTGATATATCATTCAATAGCTCAAAGATATTACAAAGACCTATAATACAAAGCCGAAGAAAAAGACAAAATACCCTATTGAGCTAGTATCCATAAGGAAAGGAAAATCTCCAAGGGGTATCATCCAAGCCATGTAAAACAAGGTGATGTGGTCAAAGGATGTCCAGACATATATGTAGAGTGAGAGACAAGGTTGCATGATATTACCTATGGGTGCCTTTGTAGAAGGCGAGTTGTACCTATCATGGATGCAATTCTTTCCAAACCCTTTATTGCCTTTATTCTTTTCTTTTCTTTATTTGCCTTTTTCTTTTTATTTCAAGGACTAAATAGAGGACATTGCCTTGGCGTGGTGACTAGACCTGATAGTGTTACCCACAAGCAGTTTCACAGAGATGATAAGGTTGTCTCATAATGAGACCCCCTTTCCCTTGGCCATGCAACCAAAGGTCACTGCCCTGGCGTGGTGACCATATAATGGCTATGTCATATTGCTAGGTACCCATGAACATATTAGGCTGGCTCATGATGAGACCCCCTATCCTCTTGGCTAGGTCTTGTTTTTGTTATTTTTCTTCGGGTCCCTCTTGTTTCTTGCTAAGAGGTCTTTTCTTGCCTTCTCAGGGATCCCTGGGTGAGGCGTCTCTAGGTTTCATTTTTTATGGATTTTATATTTTACTAGCTTCTTTTACCTTCTCGGCCTTTAGCCCATTCTTCCCACGAGATAAGGTGCATCCCCACAAACAGGTCATTCGAATGCCCAAACTAAGGGAATGGGACAGATTAGTGGGAGATAATATGTAAAAGTGATGATATGATGGGAGCGGACGATGGCTCTTCAGAAATCCCCCTGGTGGAAAACCAAAATCTATGGGCACAGGCTTGCTAGGACACCCTGTCAATCCCCCCATCCATGGTCAAGTGGGTTAACCAAGCAGTTTTCAGAAATAAAAGGAGTAAGATGCATATATTTAAAGGTTATAATGATAAAAAATGACAGATACCATGATACCTGGACCAATTACCTCATGGATCAAGAGTCTTCTACGATACAAGACCAGGTCGATGGTGATGGGTGTTGATGTTGATGACAAGACAATTCTGATGAAAGAAGAGAAGGATGGGCCCTCCAAGGTGATGCTCAAGTCAATCCTACTCTCGGTACTCCATGTCTAGGACCTGTGGGCCTTGAGACATGATCTCCTAGTTATCCCATGAAATCAGGGATAACATCTGGCTCCAACTTGGGGACATGTGCTCATTGTAGAGCGCATGAGAAACTCAACATCTCTGGCATAACTTGCAGACCTACTCAACTCGAAAAGGGCATCAATAGAAAAGGTGGGGTGGCATTGCCACCCTGCAATATATATATATATATATATATATATATATATATATATATATATATATATATATGTATATAACTGAAATAAAACAATCAATATGCAAGTGAGGAAGCAAACTATCATGAAATGCAAACGGTATAATACACGGAAAATGCCTACCTACCTATACTTACCTGTGGAGTCAGGTCCCGCCACCTTGGTGGGGTTTGAGGAGATGTCTGTTGATGGGTAATGGGCACCTTCTTCCTTCCAAAGTGGACAAGTAGTATGAGTTATCAATTGATTCCATTCCAACTTTGAAGGGTCCGAGCCATGACTGTGTGCTTCCTTTTACATTAGTTGGCTCTCCTTTCTGAGTATCCCACATCCATACCATATCTCCCTCCTTTTGCTTTCTGACTTTGTATTTGGTCATTCGCTGAACAACCCTGGTGTATTTCACTAAGGGAGGTGGGTGGGCTTCTGCTGTAAAGACTTCTTGCTGAGACGGGTGGATTTGTACGTCATCTTCATTTTTCTTCAATATTTTCATCGTCCCAGCTTCTTTGTTCTTGAATTGATCTAGGAGTTGTTGGTATTCTTCTTTCTTGGTCCATTCGATCTAATCAAAGTCTTCCTCTATTGCAAATGGCATGTCTTCTAGAGAATATTTTTGAAGAGTTTGTATCATATATTCCCGCGTTTTATCATTTTTGGCGGGATGAACAATATCTTGCACATGGTCCCTAGTTATTATCACATTAAGTATACATCCCATCGTTCCATCTTTCAAAGGTAATCACAAAAAGGTGAGGTCCATCTCAAGGGAACCACCTATCATTGCACCAAATTTCCTAGATAACAACATTCCCCACACATCTGGGACATCAACCACTATAATATCAATGTGGACTGTCTTTTCAGGGTATTCTTTTAAGTCCACTTCAACATTTTCAACCAGCCCATGTGTGGGTATTTCTTTAGATTCGAAACCACACACATTCCTGTAAGGCCTAGTGACCTTCAAACCCATTTGTTACATGGCTTTAAGAGACATCATGTTAGCACCAACACCTATATCTAGCATGCATTTGTTAAGATATTTGTTGTTCATTGTTAAATTCATGAAGAAGGGAGGGTTTTCACCATACTGGACCTTGAAATGGTCATCTTGTAACATAATAGGGGGGTCCATAGGTTCATTTGATCCTGAAAAGAAGGTATCAAAGAGTTCTTTGATGGATGGGATCTTGATTGCTTCTCTTAGGGGAACATTCACATGCATTTTTTATAATGCCCCTTCAAAGTCAAAGTTAAGGTCAACCTTACCAGTTTTGGATGTCCTAGGAAGAAGCACCTCAAGAGGCAGGGGTTTTGGCTAATTAGCGGTAGGTTGTTTCGGATTCTTCCTTCTGTATACCTGAACTTCCTATTTCTTTATATTTTCTCATGATTCCTGATCCAGGTTGTTTATTACCGCCATCCTTGCTACTCTGGGTGCTTCTCTCATGGCTTGTTGATGTTCTATATCTGTGATATTTATCTGAGGAAGTGCCATGAAACAATCCATATTGTTGACTTGTTGATGGCTAGCGTTATAAGGGCATTCATTCTCCCAATGTGCTTCACTACACTCCAGGAACCAAGGGTTCTCATCAAAAACGTTTGTAGGGGCCAAGGTGTTTGGAACTTCATGCTCATTCTTTGGCTTGTAAAATTGGTTCCCTTTCTATAATTTCCCTTTGAACGGAGGCCTAGGTGCTTGGATCGAGGATTTTTCAAGTCTGACAATCTGGCTCATCATTTCTTCTTGATTCTTTATGATTCCATCCATGGAGGCTTGTAATTTGTTGATATTAGTGCAAAGATCTGAAGTAGGCTCAACATTGTGTACTATTTTCTGCTTGGTGTCTATTCTCCCCCTTGGGTTAGCAAAGGGATCATTCTTAGATGAAAGGACGTTCCCTTCTATCTTGGTGGCAAGATCTTGGGCTTCTTGAATGGACTGGGGGTTTTTTTCTCTAAGAAGATACCCTAGTTGGCCATTGAAAGATCTGGTGTAAATATGAACAAGGTAGTCATCTTTCGGGTGATGGCTTGCGGGAATTATTTGTATCAAAGTCTTGAATCTAGTGTGAAATTCCTGAATGGACTCGTTTTCATACTTAGCAAGGCTATTCAGTCAAGTGAGAAGAATGTTAGGGTCTTCTTTGATACTCCATCTTTTGAGAAAGGCCTCTTCAAGTCTATCCATGGTCTTGATGCTTCCATCAGGAAGGTTGAGGTACCAATGCCTTGAGGCATCATAAAGAGTAGCAAAGAACAAATTCATGACCAAATCTTCAGCATCATCATTGATGGGGTGAAGCTGAAAGAATGCCCAAAATTTGCTCATATGCTCTTCGGCACTGATGGCATCAGTACCGATAAATTTAGGCAACCACTTCTCATACTTGGGTGGTATTTGCCTAGGATATCCTGGTATGGCTGCCACGTCTAATGACCTGAAAAGGGTAGATAACCATTGTCTTTGATTGTTGATTGGGTTCGTAGTAGCAGTCTGAGAGGTAGACATGATTCTTAAAGGAAGGTTGTTCCCAAAAAGTTATTTGACAATAGGTGATTTCAAGGGAGGCTTCCTTCTGAAAGACAAAGGAGGATTGTTGAATCTCCTTTCGGTTTGTGGAGTTGCTAGATATTTTACTTGAAACTACCAAAGAAAAGGGGAAAAACACCCTAATGGAGTCACCAGGTAATCTTGTAAGAAAAAAGGTCTATCAGGCAAGGCTTACCGAAAATCTTTGTCATTGAGGAAAATTGACTCAGTGTTCTCCGACAACGACGCCAAAATGTTATCGCATAGTTTATAGCTAGGTAAAGTGGCTAGAAAGTAGAGGTCAAACTGGCGTAACAGGAACCTTCCCCACCCAATGTCACCTCAATGGGGAGGTTCTTTCTATTTAGGGAGGTTAACCCAGGGGAGATGTCCCCGGTAACCTGGGGTTTTGAAGAGGCCAAAGTGTAAAGGTCAAGGAAAAAGTTCCTCCTCACAGGTTACCACCAAGGTCAGATAGTCCGACTAATCATCCAATAAAGAAGTGTATGCCCAAATGAGAACACCTTCCTAGAACAACACGATAGAAAATATATATATATATATATGCAGGCTATAATTCAGTGGGTTAGTACTTCATATAACTATCTGACAAAGAAATGTAAGAAATTAAAACAACAGATATTAATGAGATCAATGTTTTATCAATATAGCAATGGAAAAGTATCAATTCATCAATGACTATTGAGATGATGCAGCTAACAATGTATCCAATCAACATTTTACTCAATAAATGCCTTCAACCACAATCTAATTGCTTATCATCAAAAGGTGATGCATCAAAATGGAATAACCAAGTATGACGTCAGCCTAGTTAGGGTTAGCTAGTTGGTTAGGGTTTCAAATTTAAAAGTTTCAAGAGGTTGTTTCAGCACTATCACTTCAACATTGTGGATTTAAGATTAGTGCCTAGGGGTAGATGGATTCAATTAAGGAGAGAACACAAGGTTGAAGGGATAAAAGGCTAAGGACAAGAGGGAAGGGTTCTAGAGTGTTGCAATGGAAGGGCCCTAGAATCAAAACCTCAGGGGAAAGAGTCTCACTCCGGTGTTGATTAAGCAAGGCCTCGTTCTCTTTCCTCCTTCCTTAGGTCAAACTTGGAAAAATGGCTAGCATAGAAGACAAGTTAAAACAAGAGAATGAGGTGAGAGAGAGTGTTGCAATGGCAAGGCTCTATCACCAAAACCCTAGAAGATGGACGGCCCTAGGTGTAGATAACCTAGGCCTGGGACGTCACCTCCTTCTTAACCTTTGAAAATCACAGCTAGCACAAGGGAAAAAAGTGAAAAGAGTGTAGCAAAGGCTAGGTTCTTTCTTCCTTCTTCAATGGCTGAATATCCCTCTTTTAGGGGACATGAAACAAGGACCTACTTGTGTGCTTGTCACCTAGGGTTTTAAATCAACAAATTTATAAGTAAATGCAAGAATACAAACCTACAACCATTCAATTAAGATGTTTTGTAGAAAATACACTTACATATCATGAGGAAATAGCATTGCAAACCCTATTTGTAAACCTTCCTTCAAGAGAAATGCCAAATATGCCAAGAAAATCCTTCCATAAACAAGTGCACCTCACTTTAAAATACCAAATACCCAACAAGGGTGCAAAAATCAGACCTCCCAAGAGAGTGAGTTGTGTGTTTTTTAAAATGAGGGAAAAATCCTCAATATATAGTGTATCATGACCTATAATTAAAATTAGGTCATTAAAAATAGCTGACAAGGCTACAAAGAAAAATCATATTGTTTTTACATTAAACTATTAAATTGAAGCCCTAAATGAGCATAATCAAGACGTCAAGCCCTCCTAGGGGAAACATTGTCCCTTTTTAGTCCTCCAAACCCCGCCACATGTGCCATCTGCCCTGTGAGTCTGCCACACTGTTAGGATGACATCAATGGCTCTTAGGTGATGTCCTAGGCCATCAAAGGGAGACGTTCCACCTGAAGTGGGTCAACCCCCCTGGGCTAGGTTCAACGAAAGTGTCCCGGATGGAACTTCCTTCTTATTCTCAGGTGAAAAAGCTCAATCAAGCACTATCCTCTCTCTGCCCCTGATGGGGTCCCAACAACCATCTCATGGGATCTTGGGCCCCATAGAGGTCCGAACTAATCATCTCCCCATGTGTACCAGTCCAACTGGTACCTGTCTGTCGGGCATGGTCCTACACATCAAAAACTTCGCCCTCCATGGGATCATTAGTCATAGGGATCATAGAAATGTGAATCAAATTTCATCATTAAGGTTATCAAACATATGCATAAAAACCCTGATATATCATTCAATAGGTCAAATATATTACAAACACCTACAATACAAAGCCGAAGAAAAAGACAAAATACCCTATTGGGCTAGTATCCATAATGAAAGGAAACTCTCCAAGGGGTATAATCCAAGACATGTAAAATGAGGTGACGTGGTCAAAGGATATCCATACATATGGGTAGAGTGAGAGACAGGGATGCATGATATTACCTATGGGTGCCTTTGTAGAAGGCGAGTTGTACCCGTCATGGATGCAATTCTTTCCAAGCCCTTTATTTCCTTTATTCTTTTCTTTTCTTTATTTTCTTCTCTCTTTTTATTTCAAGGACTAACTAGAGGACACTGCCTTGGCGTTGTGACTAGAGCTGCCAGTGTTACCCACAAGAACTTTCACATAGATGATAAGGTTGGCTCATGATGAGACCCCCTTTCCCTTGGCCATGCAACCAAAGGTCACAGCCCTGGCATGGTGACCAGATAATGGCAATGTCATACTGCTAGGTACCCATGAACATAATAGGCTAGCTCGTGATGAGACCCTCTATCCTCTTGGCTAGGTCTTGTTTTTGTTATTTTTCTTCGAGTCCCTCTTGTTTCTTGCTGAGAGGCATTTTCTTGCCTTCTCGGTGATCCCTGGGTGAGGCATCTCTAGGTTTCATTTTTATGGATTTTATCTTTTACTAGCTGCTTTTACCTTCTAGGCCTTTAGCCCCTTCTTCCCACGAGATAAGGTGCATCCCCACAAATAGGTCATCTGAATGCCCAGACTAAGGGAATGGGACAAGTGAGTGGGAGATAAGATGTAAAGGTGATGATATGATGGGAGTGAACGATGGATCTTCAGAAATCCCCCTGGTGGCAAACAAAAACCTATGGGCATAGGATTTCTAGGACACCCTGTCAATCCCCCCAACCATGGTCAAGTGGGTTAATGTAAAATCCAAGAAGTTGTCAGAAATAAAAGGAGTAAGATGCATATATCTAAATATTATAATGATAAAAAAATGACACATGCCATGATACCTGGACCAATTACCTCATGGAGCAAGAGTCTTCTCTGATACAAGACCAGGTCGATGGTGATGGGTGTTGCTGCTGCTGACAAGAACAGTCTAATGAATGAAGAGAAGGATGGTCCCTCCAGGGATATTCTCAAGTCAATCCTTCTCTCGGTACTCCATGTCTAGGACCTATGGGCCTAGAGACATGATCTCCTATTTATCCCATGAAATCAGGGATAACAATGACTATTCCAACTAGAGACGTGCCAACACATTCTATTTCTTCTAAGAAACCTTCTGACATGTTGATGTATGTTCCAAAAATTGTAAGGGACTGGGCACAACCTTTTCTAACTCCTATACTATAATTAATTTCTGTCAACTAGCCCTCACTATTGGTATAATCAACAATAACATTCTTGTACAACATTTTTTCTACAACTCTCAGCTCAAAAGAAAATTTTACCTCTTCTTATATATTATAGAGTTTTGTTTTGGGATCTGTGTCAAATTATTTTCTAAAGTGCATGAACAAACATAGGATATTGGTTTTATTATTGAAATACTCCTCCACAATTATCCTAGAAGCATAATAAGATGGTTTACATTGGAATGTTAACCCCAAAATTTGGATTGACCTTTAGCTCTTTTTGCATGGCTTTCTAGTGATACACTAATCTTCTTTTCCAGAATAATTTTATATATCTTGGATAAAAGAGGGATAATCATAATGGTCCTATAATTAGAGGGATTTTATTTATCCCTTCTTTGAAAAATAGAAAGAAGGAGACTTTGAATATAAGGTTTAAGGAATCTTTGCTTAATGTTGAATTGAAGAGCTTGTGAATTTAAGGGGTAAGGATAGGGCCTCCAATTTTTAGGATTTCTACTTGGTAGTGTTAGATGTACTTAAAATTCCATTTTGTGAGCCGCTTAAGCCCAAACTATGTCTTCTAAAGAAAAAATGTATTCCTCTATAAAAAGGGTTTGAATGTTGTTTGTGATATTAGGGGATTCATAAATCTTTTTAAGGTAGGAATTCCAGACTCTCAAAGGACTATATATATATATATATAATTTTATGAGTTAGGATTTTCCTCCTATATTAGAGATGTGTAAATGCTTCTCTAGATTTCTATTTATATGGTACTTTTTTTACCTATTTATATTGTTGGATTTTAGGGAGTTATTAGAATCATAATTAATAGATTTTCTAGAAATATTAGACTATTTATCATAGAAGGGTTACATTCTATTTTGTTTTTTTACCCAACAACTACATAGAAAACGTTTTAATGGAGGAAGAAAGGGTTATTGAAAAATTATGTTAGCCTCATGGTTTTTTAAGATGTCAAAATTTTCTATTTGGGTGTAATTGGGAATGCCATATATCACATAACCTATCATACTACTACCAAGCCCATGAATGCAAGTCATCTGGTTGGACTTTTACCACTTCAATAGACCATTTTAAATTATTATATCTTGAGAATTGCATAGCTTGATCAACTCAAACCCAAACAAATTTTTGACCATGTCTTTTAAGTTTATGTTGTATCTGCTAGCTAAAACAAGGTCCTCATATATCCATAAAGGTTTAGGGTTGGAATAATTTCTTAATACAATATCCTGATTATATTCAATTCTAACATTAAAGTCTCCTACCAAGAAGATACTACCTTCATTTTTCATCCTATGAATATATTATTTTAAGCCAATATTGTAAGGAAATTTAAATCTAGATTATTTTTTCTTATAAAAGGTAGAATTAATAGACACAAAATAACTTATTTCTATATAAATATTTTTAGCATTAATATTTGAAATCTCCATCCACATATGTTGATTGAAAGGGTCTTTCTTTTTTTGTTTGTTTGTTAATTGGTATGAACCTTCTTGGCATCGAGATTAAACTTTGGCTTGAGAAACCGTGACAGAGGGGCATCTAAGCTGTCAAAATCACCCAGGGATCACACTCGACCTGAGCCACACCAACCCTTAACATGGTTGGATTTTTTGTCCCTGCAAGTTTCGAACCGGTGACTTTTCAACACGGAGTGGCTTAACAACACACTCCGTCATCAACTGTCCTACACCTCAGGGACTATTGAAAGGGTCTCTCTTGAGAACCCTAATATAAGGAATTTTCTTCTTCTTTATGTAACAAGAAATACCTTAAAATCCTATGTGGTAGGATCTCTTGTTACATACCAACCACAAGACAAATCCTTCTATGTTAGAGACCTTGGATTCTTTGTTATCCCATTTCAACAAGCAACATAATATCAATTTCACACAAGATCCAACTTAACATGGGACCTTTTCTCCACAGAAAGCCCTGATAGTTCCATGAGAGGATTTTGAGTCTCCCAAATTTCTATTTATTATATTACTTTTAATATCTATCCCTAATAATAGATTTTCTATTTCTATTTATTGCCCATTTTCCTTCTGGAAGTAATCAATTTGTATCTATTTTGTGATTTATTAGGCATGATATTATGCACAAATTAAATATCTTATGGGGACTTTCTCATCCATTATGGGAACCTATACAATGGAAGTTAAGAAAGAATATTTTGAAATTGAGTTTTAGATTCAGAAGATTCATTCTAAATAAATTTTCCTTTCTATGTCCTTTGAATGAGTTTTTAGAATCCTACGAGGATTGTTTTATAAATGAAACCTTTGATTGAAATAAGTCAACAATTTTATTTATATGGACACATCTAAGATTACTAAATGATCATGGGTATTAATATGGAATTATTATACCTTTTTTCATCCTTAGGTATTTTTAATTCAATATTTGAAAGGGATTTACTTACCCTTCCTATCTCTTTTACCTTTTGAATTTCCTTCCCGTGTTCAACTTGATCTTCTCGAATGAGGTGTTCATGAATAAATATTATTGACCTTTTTAGACTTGAGGTTTTAATTATTATTTCATATTCATTGTCATTAGAGATTCTATGAGACAAGTTGTTTGAATTACTAATTTATTTTTTAATTCTTCCTTGAATAGAGCTAGAATGTCCTGTTCTTTCTTCTCTTTCCAACAAAAAATTATGAGGTTCAATGCTATTTTGTTACATTCATGATCTAACTATAATCTTATCCATTTACTCTTTGATAGGTTTGATATCCAATTTACATTCCATAATATCTAAGGCCAAATTTGTTGATAAGTGTAACTCATAAGGTATTCCTCCATTTGTGGCATCCTATCATGGTGGGGTACAATGAAACTAAGACAAGCCGATGGGTTGGTATCTTTCCTAAAGATTTACTTAGGAAAAAGTAAATTAGATTTGTTATATTTAAATGTTGATTTAATGAGCACTTTTCTAAAGTTAAAAGTGAAAATAATTTAAGTGATGATATTTTAATCTTGACCATCCATGTCATTAAGAGAGTGAGGGTTGATATCAGCCCTTGATATCTTTGGATATAGGGTTTTCTTGTGCTCATTGAGATAAAAGAGGTCGACATGGTGTTTTTTCACATCACTCAGTTGAGAGAGAGATATTTTTAGGTGGTAGAATGAGATCATTCTAGGGATTGTTGGAGGAGAATTGTAGAAAGGACAAAGGAAGTTACATGAAATGGATCAACTTGATTTCGAGGATTTTTTCAGAGGTTGTAACCTTTACATATGATATCCTTCATACAGGGTAATGCAGACACTCACAAAGGAAGCTGTATGATTTGCGTAGAGGCTCATGCAAGGATATTTGTGAGTCATTTTGGTTTAAAGGATTGATGAAGGGACGTGTTCGATTCATTGGCTGACCTAGGTTCTAAATACAGGATTAGAAACAACCCTTTGACCATCGACCCTTCTAGATACCAGAAGGAAACACAATGCACAAAGTGGATTGCACAGTCTCACTCAAGATGGCTTCAATGGGTAGCTATAGGAATAAGGTATCTGCAACCATGGGATGGGTTGTGATTCTCTCTTAGGGGCATTAGATCTACTCAACTAGTAGCCCTAGAATACCCATTTATTATGCTAATATTAGTTGGATCTTAGTTCTGACCAGTGACACAACTATTGCAACAGAACTTCATTAACCATTATAACAACATATATCCAATGACATATATTCATTTACTACAACATAAGATTAATACTTGAAGAATAACTATGGCATTCATCCATTTACTTTTTTTCTATAGATTTAATCAGTTTATCCTTAGTGTGTAGTATTATTTCTTTATCATTTTAACATGTTCATCATAAAACTCATTAAAACAAATATTACCACAAGTACTTCAAACATTTACACATAAACCAAATGTAATGTGGTTCACCCCCTCCTAGGGCTACATCCACAAATATGAGTTGCTTCATCTCTTTATTAATCTTTATTCAAAATCTAGTGCTGCACACTATACATGTATTCCTCCATTACAATCGATCTTTGTAGATCGCAATAGTCTTCACAAAATTTAGAAAAAATCTTTGAACATGCATAGACTAACAAAATCTAGAACTTGAAACAAACTGAGAAATTCCAACCTCTTCCACGTTCCTAATACATTCTACTTATACCAAAAATGGTACAAATCCCTTATAAAAACCTTAACCCTTAGTGGATTAGGTTTGTCAACTTTCTAGCTAACTCAATATCATCTAGTCCACGATCCAACCATTCTCCAAGTCAGCTCTTGTTCACTTTCCAACTGCTCTGCAACCATTTTTCGACTTTGTAACTATTTTTCGTCGGCGTTTTCCTTTGTTTTCGATGCTTCTTTTCCTTTTTTTTCGATGCCCTCCCCCTTTTCTGGCATTGCCTTATATTTTCCGATTTATTCCTTGATTTCTTCAAAAGTTCCTTGATTTTCTCACAAAATTGGTTTGTGCCAATAGGCCCCCAACACTGACATCATGACTAGTCCCGAGTCACTCATTGACTCTTGCATCTTTCACTGCATGTGTCAGTTCTTCATACATCTCTACTTCTTGTTAGCATTGACCCTGATCCTAGTTGCTCTTTTCTGCCATCGATTCTACCATGTGCACGGTGACTGGAGGTTTCAATATCCCTCCCCCCCACCTCCAAGCCTATCTATTACACTTTTTTATTTTGCTGCATCGATCTCCATGACCAAATGCTTATCCTTTTCTTGCAGAGGCTCCAACTAATCCTTCCTTGCAATCTTCTTTTCCTGCATTGCCTTTTCTTCTAATTGTAGACTCTTCATTTCTAAAGGTGTCTTAATTTTTTCAGGAAGTGACATCATCTTCTATCTCTATTTCAAGTCTTCCATTGCTACATGGATCCTATCTTCCTTTCCTTGTAGCTCCTACAAGATTCCATCTTCTTTTAGTTGTGTCCACAATTAAGAACTTTTCTCCAAAAACTCAGTCATCTTTTGTATATCCTGCACTATATTCTCTACATATGTTGTTGCGTCTTGATCTCACTGTGCACTTACTTCTAGAAGAGTAGTGGGTAATGCACACTCCTACAAATCCTTTATTTGGTTCTTATACTGCTCCAAAGACTGAGCTATTTTTTTCATCTTTTCCTTTGATGATACTTCCTCTAATCCTACACTCTCTGGGATGGTCTGAAACACTACTCCAATGTGTTTCTCCATCTCTTCTATCTTTTGTTGTGCTAACTTCCTTTGTACAATGCCTTTGTCAGGATCTTGGGGAATGCCAAGTCCAATGTCTCTATCTCCTTTAGAGGCTTATTTGTCACCTCCTTATAAGTGTACAACATATCACGTGTTATAATGAAATGTGTGGTCCCCTGCACTATGATTTGCATTGTTTCCCCTGCTGTCATTCCTTCCATAGTCTTTAGTGGCGTGTCTTTTAGCCACTGCTCTTCCCTAATCTTTAATTTTTCTAGCACAGTTTTTACCTTCTCTTCATGCTCAATAATTGAATCCCTATGCTTATCGACATTTTCCCAAGCCTTTTATATCCGATATTCAATGGTTGTAGCTACGAATTCAATGTCATATGTTGTTAGTGATGTGTGAGGTGGTGTCCTATGGGCTTTCACCTTCTTCCTTGAGAAGCTTGCATTCTCCCCTGTTCTCTTCTTTTGGGAATCTATTGGCTCATATGTCTCTATCATTTGTGTATATACCCCGGTCCCTTGTCTAAATTCTTCTTCTACAACTATATCTTATGTCTCTCTCCTCACTTTTGTTGCACACACCTGTTCTCTTGTAACTCTTGATGTTTTTCCTATGCATGGGGGATCCTGTGTGAAACGAACCTGTGGTTTCTTCTGCTCTCTTTGTTTCTTTTGAGGTGGGTTTCTTCCCCCCACTTGGACTTGTGTTGTATTCTTCTTTTTTCTAGCACCATTTATGCATGTCTATTGCATAGAGATTGTTTTGTCCTCCGTCTGAGTCTATATTGTTGGCACTCTCTGTGGACTTACTGACACCTTCCATGCATCATGCCACTCATGGACCTACATTTGGATATCAAGTTTCATCATGTAGTATCTTAGTGGTAACCATTCCTTCGTTGTATCCCTCTTCACCTGCAACCACATACTATGGCACGTGACCTGAAAATTAGCAATTTGTCCAAAGTCTTGAACTGCCTCAGGTGAAATCCTCCATGTTTTGGCTAAGTGATCCTGGATGTCTGAAAGTTATAGTGCAAATGTAACATTGTTCACCCTCTTCTTCTTTGGGTATGATGTGCTCCTTAAGGATGTGTACCAGGCTACGCCACACTTTCCTAATCTCTGAAGAAACATACTATACATTGATTATTTCCAATCTTCAAGTGTAATGAGGATGAGTAGCCATGAGTACTAGAACTCAGAGCCCTGGTCTTGTGTATCCTTACATTCCTATATGAAGGAATTGAGAAAATAAGGGGCCCAACTCATCAAGTTCCCCTTTGTGCACTGCATTGTAGCCGCTACCACCCTTGTTCGTACATCTTACTTCCCGTATTTCCAAATTAACTTGCACCTTAACAACCTTGTAGTGAATCTTTTTGTTGTATCATTTATGTCATTGATCTTGATCCCCCTATTCCCTCTATCTGTGCCATATGTTTTCTTAATTTCATCAGAAATGGCCTTTGGCTTAGTCTTGTCATCCAGATATTGTTCTGGCTTCTCCTCATCCATGAGTAGCTCAATAATTTCTTCTATTAAGTCCATATTGATAGGAACAGATCTATACATCCATAAGACACCTCCATACACCCTTTCTAGAAGTTTTTTCACACATTCATTGATGTATTTACCGCAACCAAAGTGTGGTATATCCAATAAGTTCATAATCTCTATGTTATAGATCCCCAGGATCCACTATGTAGGCTCCAACAATGGTGCACTTGATGAGCCCTCTCCTCTACATTCCATGTAATTGTGTTGTGCCAAATCCAATAATTTGATGGTATATGCTACATCATGGTCTGAATACCTTATAACTTTCACATCTCCTATCATTTCATCATCCAATTTTACTCTATTTTGGATCTTTGGCATTACAATTATCAACTCTCCCTGTGTGCACTGTATTCCTTGCATAATGCTTTTAGCCTAAAATTTCATTTTACCTTGTGACGAAGATGCCTCAGCCCCAGGTACACCTTATTTCTTTGTTTCTTGTTCTTCTTATGAATCTAGTCCCTACTACTTTGAACCCATGGTTTTTTCTTCATCCTTTGGCCCTTTTCCTCCCGACGTGTCATAATCTATTTTTTCTGCATCTTCTTCAGGTTTCTCGACCTCCTGCGATGTGTTTTATTCCTCCACCTACATACTAGGTGGCTTGTAATATGGCGTATGGATTTCATCCACATCAACTATTGTCGGCATGCCTTATGTCCTTGTTTGTGTCGCTCGAACATTTCTTCTCGTGTTTTGACTTACCCTACTTGACAGTCCAACTCACGGTGGTGACAATTTTCTAGAATTCGAGCTGTTGTGCTACAAATATCAAAATGCTATCAAGAATTGTCACTCTCTTGCACTTAGGGATCTCTCTTCATTCTTCTCCTTAGCTAAAACCACAAATGACTGCATTTTCCCCCTTTTTCTGACTTTATAGCGAGACGACGTACTGAGAGTTGTTCTGCACCAATAGTTTTCACTTTTTCACTTTTTCCTATGCATTGCACTTTTGTACCTTTCAACCACTTTCCATCACATAGTGTCTTCAACAATGGTTTTTCTGTGGTGCACTATTATTTCTAACAATTCTATACCTCAAAACCTTCTAGTATTCTCCTATATTTTTGTCTTTTGATTATGTTTCTTCTTTTTATGGATTTTTTTCTTTTTCTTCTAATATCTACTATATACAATATGTACAGTCATACCTCCTTTTTATGTTTTTACCTTAGGTTGTTAGGTCGATTGTCTTGATACAACTTCAGTTGATTGTCATTCACCAGTCCTATGAAATTCTTCCCTGCAAGATCTTTCAGTTGCAGAGCACCTCCATTTGTGACGGTCTCTACCTGATAAGGCCCTGACCAGTGCATATTGAACTTCCTAGGGTGTTGTAGATACCTGTTGTCATAGAGGAGAACTATATCTCCTTCCTTAAATATTTTCTTCTTTATGTTCCTATGATGCCAGGATTTGTCCTTCGCTTTCTATACTTCCTAGTGAAATCCTGATAAAATGATGTCTTCTTCTAGATCCATCAATTGATCTAATATTTCTCGTTCAAAACCTTCTTATGTCATGTTGGTGATCATTGCAATGCACATACTAGGTACTAAATAATCCAATGGAACCACTGCTTCTTGCCCATATGATAGTTTGAGTGGTGTATGTCATGTAAGCTTCTTGCATGTAGTCCTGTAAGCCCATAAAACTGTTGGTACCTTCAAATCCCAATCATCCCTATTCGCATTGTAAATATTTGTCAAAGCATTTTGTAGAATCTTGTTAAAATCTTTTACTTTATCATTTTCCTGGGGATGGTAAGGTGTGCTCTTCTGATGATGTATCTCAAATTATTTTGTCATAGATCTTATTTTACTATTAATAAAATGAGTTACCTAATCAATCAACAAAATTTTGGGACATCCAAATATGGTCACCACATTCTCAAAGAGATTTTTTTTTTCATTTTATACACTACAATACTTCATTGGGGATGCTTCTACCCATTTGGTTAAGTATTTTGTCACAGTGATTACGTATTTGGCTCCTGAACTCCTTATTGGTGGGTTAATGGGTCCAATGAAATCCACATCCCATTTATCAAATTCATGTAAAATTACTTGGGGCATAAGTGGCATTTCATCCCTTTTGGGTGATTTTCCCACCATCTCACATACATCACAGGTCTGGAAGTATTCCTTTGTGTCCCTATGTATTCTAGGCAACCATAATCTTGTGTGAAACACCTTCTGTGATGTAGGATTTCTTGCATAGTTCCCTCCAAATATACCTTGATTTGCTTCTGCTAACACCATGGAACATTCATGCTCCATCACACATCTTCTGAGAATTGCATCTGCACCTAAATTGTATAAATGACCTGCAATCAGCTGATAATCTGCAGTGCGCACTACCAACTATTTTTATTGTGTGACATTAAATTCCCTGGGAACCATTCCCGTGCTAAAAAATCCAACAATGTCAGCAAAATAATCATCAACAATCTTAATATACAAGATAGAATAAGGAAAATTACCCTCCAAGTTCTTTGTCTCCTCTCCATTAATAATTCTTGACAGATGATTTGGTCCTGCATTCAACTTCCCTTGTTTTACTAGGATTTCAAAATCAAATTCTTGATACAATAATAATCATATACATATCCTCCCCCCAGCACTAGCTTGTTGATTAGGTACTTCAAAGAGGAATGGTATGTAAACATCTTAAAATGTTGACCCAATAAATAATTTCTGAACTTTTGTAGGGAATATACCATAGCCAGACCTTCCCTTTCTGTATTATTATAGTTCTTCTCAGAATCAACCAATTTTCTACTATCAAAAAATATTGGGTGATCAATGTCTCCTTCACCTGGTTGTGAAAAAAATATGTCAAGTGTAATGGATAAATCATCCACATGAACATGAAATTTCTTTGTCCAATCTAAAACTCTTAGAATTGGTGTTGTCACCATATTCTCTTTCAGTATGTCCAAGTTGTCTTGGCATTGATCATTCCACTGAAACCTAATGTATTTCTTCAACAACTTCTCCAAGGGAGGAATAATATTTTCATATCCCTTTATGAATTTCCTGCAGTACACTGTGCAGCCCAATGTTTCTCTCAATTGGTGCACTGACTTTGGTGGGTGTAAATTGAAAATGACAAAAATCTTTGCAGGGTCTACTTTCAAGCCATGTTTGCATACAATGTTCCCAAGTAGGATGCCAAACAATGTGTTGAAAATAAATTTCTTAATTTTCAAAGACCTATGACATTGCCTACATATTTCTAACATTAACCTCGTAATTTCTACATGGTCCTTCAATAAACTGAATATTGTCCAATCATCCAGATAAACCTCTAAAACTTTATTTATAAAATCCTTGAATGCAACTACTACTACTATAGAAAATGTTGTTGGTGCATTCTTTAAACCAAGTGTAATTACTATGTACTGATATGACCCACACTCTATTTCAAATGTAGTTTTGTACTTGTCCTCCGAAGAAATTCTGATGTGATGGTAACCTGAAAATCCATCTTTGAAAGAGTACACTTCCTATCCTCCCACATTCTATAAAACTTCATCTGTAAATGGAGTAGGAAAAGGATCATGCAGAAATGCATCATTTTACTTCCTCAGATCCACACATATCCTAATCCCTCTAGTCTTCTTTTCCTAGACAACCATAGGACTAATCCACTTTGATTCTTCCATAGTCTCTATGATTCATGATTCTAGCATTATGTCAATTTCTTCCTTAACCTTCTGCTTATAGATGGGGTTTAGTATGTATGGTCTATTTCTAACTGGTCTTACCTCTGGTATGAGGGGTATCTTCATTTCCCCAAGTTCTCCTACCCCTTTCATCTTTGAAAATGTGGATGGGAATATGTCACTATACTCACGCAATAATTTAGATATATTTCCCATTGTCTCACTGTCATAATAATCTCCAATGCTGGCTATCTTGGGCTTCTCTTTAGTCCCAATATTCACCTTTTTAATATTCATAGGTGAAGTAAAATCTTTTGATTGTAATAGGGATCCTTCCAACTCTCTTTCTCCTTCCCCTTCTAATATATGTATGTCACGTGGGTTTTCCTTTGCTTCTTCATCCTCTATGACCTAATAACAATAAACTAATTGTTCAAGTGTTTTTTTTTTGCAACCTTTGTCTACTATCATTGTATATACCTCATACTCTTCAAATATATTCCCTTTGATCCTCTGTAATTCTATATCCACCCATGGATTATCACTTTCAAATGAAAATGTCCTAATAAAGTTATGTTGCACTACACCCCAACTTGCAGTTTCTCTGTGCAGTTACTGGTCCTTGTACCAATTACTAAGTATTCCTTCTAATGTATGAATAAAGTAATGCATCCATTCCCCTGGTGGTACCAATCACTAGTTACTGACACAATAATCTATGTGTTTTCTTGGGTTCCCTCTTCCATCATACTTCTGTAAGATTCTATCTTGTTGACTCCTACCAAATCTTATGTTCATCAGTGGCTTACATTGATACCGGTCCTGAGTTACCTTCTTATGTGCACCCCAACATTGTGTAGGTGTGTCGATCAATGCTATATACAACACTAATAATCTATGACTACACAAAACCTTTGATTCGAACTATGTCATGAAGTTTTCTAAATTGTCCTCTTCAATAAATGTGGGAAACTATCTTACTTATGTCCCAACCCATCTTACTGCATGTGTAACTTTGGCACACCTCCTAGTAGAGACTTCTTGAAATATTTGTACCAATTTTATACTCCAGTATCAAAATATGACATGTCAGAATCAATACTCCTCCAACTGAGCATTGCATCTGTAGTTTGATTCACATAGTCTTCATCTCGCATAGTATTCCTATACCACTGGTTCACATCATCCTCTAGAACATTGTCAGGAATAGGTTCTACATATCTTTCGCAATATGAATGATATAAGAGTGACACTACCCTAAAGTTCCCAGCTTCAAATATCATATTTATAGTCTTTAAATTAATTATGACTTGATTATCAAAGGCCCAATCAATTCTCAATAGTGCTAGAAATGGTATAGACACATCCACCATATCCATCACTTCAAAGTTTGTTGTGGTGTGCACACCATCTAGTTCCATTTTTATATTATTCAATATATCTATGGGAATCATTCTATGTTGGTTTTGTAGCTTCAATTGGATAGGTGAATACCCTAGTGTAGTTTTTCCCATTGCTTCCCAAGTCTTGGAAAAATGTTAACATCTGATCCTAAGTCTAGAATAACATTTCCCATGTTAAAGTCTCCTATATTTGCATTCAATCTGAACTCTCTTATAGTTATTTTCTTTCTATGGACATAAATAATATTCTTTGGTTTTGTTCAGACCCCTTCCTCTATGCTATATTTCTCAAGAATAATTTTAAACAGATCCATGGAATTCTTATCATTAAATAATTTAAAGCAAGCTTCCAAGAAAATATTTAAGTTACTTACTTTCTCTGTTTTCTTTCCTTTTCAAGTATGATCCAAAGACTGAGGCATATAAAAAATAGGAGTATCATACCTTGACACATTATTTGATGTGGAGGCTACATTCTCCTTCATGAACTCCTTGTTTGCTTCCTTAAAAGTTTCATTTTCCTTCATTGCATCAAATTTCTGTTGTGGTTGAGTATTCCTCTGAATCTAGCACCAAGATTCCTTCTTTTGATTATGTGCACTGCTCTTGTCTTCACTCCTCCTCTAGTCACTACATTCATGTTCCTCCTAGGATCCCTTGTTTCTGCAACAATCCACTAAACATTCTAGTTATTTATATTCATCTTCTCTTTGATATTCATCATTAACTTCAGGAAATCTTTTGTCACGTGATTTGTTGTGCAATAATACATACATTTTGTTGTTGGTTGAGGACAATATATGGCATAGTGTCCTTGCTGTTGAAAATTATCGTAGATAATATGCCCTCTGCCTCTTTCGATTCCTCCTCTTCCTCTACCTATGAATCTTCCTATGTTCCCCTGTGGATCCATGTTCTGCTGATGATATTGTGGTTCCTAATTATACTACGAGGGTTGTTGAAACTATGGAACTTCTTGAAATTGTTGCGCATTGCCAAAATGTGGCACAATCTGTCTTGCCATAAAATAATCCTGCATCCTGTATGCATCTGAGGTTCTTTCCTTCATTAACTTTAGGGTGATACAATTTTTGTCTTCCTGTCCCACTAAATTACAAAATTTATAGAAAGTACTCTTTAGTTTTGTCTTTTAATTCTGCATCATAGGGAAGTAATAAATATCATGCCCATGTGTCTTGAATATTTCACACCAAGGCCTTCCTATAGGAAATGAATTTGGCATCCCTACTCCCATGTACTACGAAAATTTCAGACACTCATTCTTGTGATGTCCCTCTGATCTACACATGGTACACCACACTGCTTCTCTTTTCTCCCTACTTTTATTCTTGTTTAATTGCACTGTCAAGTTCTTCAATTATTCCTTCACCTCTTCTATAGTTGAATATGTCAGACTATACTAATTCTCCTCTAACTGCATCACTGCTTGTAGTGCCTCTGCCTGGGTTTGAAATTTTTGTTTTCTCAATGGATATTTGAAATGTGGTAACGAATAATTTATAAACAAATGTTTGTGTTGCATGTCAAAAATTGGATACTTCAATTTACCTTTCAATGTCTTCAACTTTTGATTGATGTCCCATATGGACTCTTTGTTGATTAAAGCTGGTTGTCATTGATGTCAACCCTTGAAGAAATCCCCGTGGCACCAGGTTTGGGTAATGGACCCAATATTTTTTGATATAAAGACGGCTCATTATTGTCTTGTCATGGTTGATAAGAACTAAAAATGGATGAACTCCAAAGTGGTTCCCTTATGGTGAAATCCCTCACAAGAACACGCTTTGCAGAGTGAGAGAAAACATGCTTATTTGAGTAATAATGAGATGAAGGACAGTAAATCTGTGAGTGAATCTATCCTATATGGATAGTGCTTGTCATGTCATTTCCAGTGGTATGTGGAATGTCACATAACTCCTCATGGTTAGAGAGTTATGACCATATGAAGTTGGATAACCCTCATGAGTCTTATAGAAGCCCCCAAGAGTCAAAGTTCTTTGTAAAAAGAAATTATTTTAAATGAATAAGCCCTAAAATAAGGAAGGTGTAAGGCTACATGAAGATATAAATAAGAGACAAAGATCACTCATAAAAACACACTTGTACATATTGTATATCTATTTTCTTGTGTAAAGATTCTTGTATATAGTTGTGGATACATCTGAAGTGGTGAACGTATGAGGTAGCATGAGCATGAAGGGTTGACGAGGAAATTCTCGGATTCACAAAAAACCCTAATTTCTTAGCTCTATGCAGGTTGTCTGTGTATAGGGTGAGTAGACGTATGTGGGATAGTTGTTTATAGGGTGTGTACGTACGTGGGTTGGCTGTGTATAGGGTGTGTACACATATGTGGGTTGTCTATGTATAGGATGAGTACGTACATGGGTTGGTTATGTATAGGGTGAGTACATGTTAATAAAGGCAAGAAACTTGAGAAGATGAAGGTGCAGAGGTTCTAGATTTTGAGATCAAGCTCCCAGGAAGGTCTAAAGTGCTTAGATACATCAGATTCATCCATTGGCTCAAAAGGTATGTCTTTATTCTATGAGTAGTTGGATTTTGACATATGCATGAGGAATGGCAATGTATATTTGAGGATTCTCTCTAGAGAAACTAGTGGCTACATGGGATCTTTTGTATAAGTCAGATCTACAAAATTACAGTGCTGGTATATTTATCATTGATACTTCTCGTTGAGGCACATCTTGTATCTCTTAGCATATGGCTAAGATTTTTTATGGTACATGGTTGATATCTTGTATTTATTGATGTATTGAGAAGTTGAATATTAGAAAGGGGTTGATGACTAAGATCATGTGAGGGATATTATAATTGTTCAAGATTACACATGCCTATATGGCACATGACTAGATAAAGACATACTTTCCTTGAATGGAGGTTATGTATGAGGATGCATGCACAGGGTACAGTTACAGTCTGAATACAATGACAGGTTACAGTTCTATGTGAAATAAGTTACATAGGGTCAGAAGTTTTCAAGTGAAAGGAAACCCTAGTTTCAGAAGGAATACACAAGCTGCATAATAGATAGGGTGTGTACATATGCAGACTAAATAACTTATAGGGCACGTACATATGTTGGATGCATCACTACAGGTTGCATATCTGTTGTATTTTTGTAGATACATGTTCAGTTTAGGTACATATTGATTACAAGATAGTTGTACAGATTGGATACAGGTTGATACAATTGTACAACAGTATATCTCACAGTGATAGGTTGACAATGGTTCCATCATTCTACTTCTACTTTAGGGTGGCAGGACGGGGCAAGGATAGGTGGTTGTAGTTAAAGAAGTTAGGGGCTTGTAGCCTCCTTCTGGTTGTAGCCAGAGAATTGGGGAGTTGGAGCTTCCCTCAGCTGAGTAACTAGGGAATTGGAACCTCCTTCCAGTTGCAGCTAGAAAACAAAGGAATTTGGTCCTTCTAATGAATGTAATTATTCAAAACATATAATAAAAATCATTCTGTGGTTTTCTCCGTATTTGGGTTTCCACGTAAAACACTAGTGTACTGTGTATGTGTGTGATTGTTCATTTCTTATTGCTCATTATTGGATAATAATTCTACATTGATATAACACTTGGATTATTTGGTGAAAAGGATTATAATTACGCTATTACTGATTCACCCCCCCCTCTCAGTAATCCAACAATTGGTATCAGAGTAGGTTCCTTCAAAAATCAGTTTAACCACTAAAAGGTAGATCATGGAGAGTACTAACTCATATAAAAATGGAATAGCACACTTTGATGGAAAAATGTATGTTTTCTAGAGCATAAGGATGAATACATATATACAGGCATAGGGGTTTGAAATTTGGCAATCAATAGTAGATGGATACATAGTACCAACAGTTCCACCAACAAATGACAAAGAAGTGAAACTTGGTCAGAATAATTGCAAAGCTACAAATGCACTTTTGAATGGTTTCAGTGAAACAGTATTCACCAAAGTTTCACATTGTAAATATGCTAAAGAGATTTGGGACAAGCTTCCAAATATCTATGAAGGAGATACAAAAGTAAAAGAAGCAAAACTTCAAACATATAGAGGTTAGTTCGAACAACTAAAAATGAAGGAAGATGAGAATATTGCATCCTACTTCTTAAGAGTTGACGAAACAGTGAATGCAATCATAGGATTGGGACAAGAAATCGAAGAATCTATAATTGTTCAAAAGGTACTAATATATCTTCCTATGATATTCAACCCTAAGATATCAACACTAGAAGAAATATCAGATCTAAACTCAATAATCATGGACGAACTGCATGGAATCTTCATAGCATATGAAATGAGAACTGAACATGAAAATCCATATGTAAAAGAAGCATCCTTCAAAGCATCCAAAAGATCAAAGAAAAAGAAAAATGAACAAGAATAATATAGTAGCAGTAACAACGTCTTAGAAGATGATGAAGAAGTGGCCAACTTCATCAAAAGACTGAACAAGGGAACCAATGGTAGGTATAGAGGTAATCTTCCTTTAATTTGTTTTAATTGTGATGGTATTTGTCATTTTGCTAACAAATGTCCTCATAAGAAAATGAGAAATGATGAAGGTTACTCAAAATCCAAACACACATATAAAGGTAAAGGAAAAAGAACTACAAATAAATATTTCAAGAAAATCTTACTCGTCAAAGAAGAAATCTCATCATCAGATGAAGATGAAATCAATGACAGTGAGGCAGGAAGAGTTCTATTCATGGTAGTAAAATATTCTGACAAAGAATACTCTGAAGAAGAATATGAAGAAGATTAAGAAGGATATGAAGAAGTCAAAGACGATATTGAAGAGGCAGAAGTTGACTATCGATAAGAATTAATGTGTGCCATACAAGTTATCAGAAGAGAAAAGAAGAAAAACAAGAAGCTACAAGTAGAACTAGACAAGAAAAAGGACACTCGAGAACTATAACAAATGATCACAAGATTGAAGTTTCAAATAGAAGAAGATAAAAGAATTGAAGAAGCACTCAAAGAACAACTAGAATAAAATGACAATATCGTTGGAAACTTGGAAGCAGAGATTGTCACACTAAGAAAGGATATTCAAAAGAAAAATATGTAGAATAGCTCAAAAGTTCTGGATGACATTATCAATAGTCAAAAATCACATCTTGACAAGTCTGGAATTGGATACAATCAAACAGAAAATGGATCAAGCTCCAAAAAAACAGAGCAAGAAACAAATCCAAAAAGCTATGCCAAAACAATCAAAGGGGATAGGAAGATATACAAGGAAGATTATAGGGACACTCCTCCACCGAGAAGATTCATATTTCTGAATCCACAATAGGCAGATAAGCCTCAATAAGAAGAAGCATTCATAAGAGAACCTTCTTTCAGAAGATATTCAACTCCTAGGTATCAAACTATATTTTTTGGTTTATGTTATGCATGTAATAATTTTGGATATAAAACTATGAATTGCAGAGCTAACAATAGGAACAATAACAACTTTGAGAGTCATACACAAAGGGGTTATTCAAGAAGACCTAGTGAAACACAAAGAAGATGTTACAATAGGTTTGAATCTTTGAGCACTGAAGTGGAATGTTACAAATGTAACAATTTTGGACACATGGACAAAGATTGCAGAATGATAGTCCCTCCTAAAGAACCTCAACAGAATGACAACAGTCACAGACAAGAACCTCAAAAAACTACATGGATAAGAAAGCAAGATTAGTATAGCAATGAAGAATACACAGTCGCTTTACAAGCTAAGTAGAAGAAACACAATTGGTATGTTGACAGTGGGTGTTTAAAACACATGGCAAGTGATAGAGACAAATCTATAACATTGTGAAAGGAAAGAAATGGATCAGTCTCCTTTGGAAATGATAATTCATCCAAAATCATTAGAGAAGGCACAATCTGAATTGGGAACAAGAATAAAAAGGCACAAAATGTTCTACTGGTAGAAAATATGAAAATAATCTTCTAAGTGTAAGTCAAATGTGTGACCAAGGTTATAAAGTTACTTTCAATTCACAAAAGTGTGAGATAAGAAGAGAAGGTTCATGGAAATTGGTCGATACAGCTGCAAGAACTTCAAACAACATATATGTGTTAAGTGAAATTGGAAATGAAAAGTGTTTTCTAGGAAACAAAGATGAAAGTTGGTTATGGCACAGGAGAATGGGTCACATGCATTTTGATAACCTTGTCAAATTCAACAAAAGAGAAACAGTCAGAGAAATGCCCTAGTTCACGAAACCAACCAACACTTTATGCAAGCATTGTCAACAAGGAAAGCAAACAAAGACCAGGTTCAAATCAAAGGAATATTCAACAACAAGACCACTGGAAATTATGCATACTGATCTAGTTCGACCAAATACAACAAAGGGCTTAAAAGGTGAGAGATACTTTCTGTTATTAGTTGATGATTATACTGTAACGACCCCTTCGTTACGTCTACGAATAGCGAAGTACAATAGGAAAAATTTTCTTTTTCTTTTCTTTTTGAAAATAAGATATTAACAACATCACCTAATGCACTAAGGTGACACATGATCAAAATATAAACAACTCTAC
>ML792123.1:293484-306933 GCA_009831015.1 Picea engelmannii | reverse complement strand
TTTCTAAGTTGGCAACACGTTATTGTGGGTCATTTTCAACCCTAGAGAGGATTGGTCCTATTACATATATACCTACATTGCCTGCATCTTTGTGTATTCATAATTTTTTCCATGTATCATTGCTTTAAAAGTAAGTACTTAATGTTAATCATATTATTGATTAGAATGTGATTTAGGTGGAGCTAGAAGGCTATTTTAGATTGTGATCGGTTTTCATATTGGATTGGAAAATCAAATAGCTCCAAAATTGAGCCATGGAGTTGGTAAAGCTCCAATGGACCTTGTACATTCCTAAGGATGCATCTTGGGAGTGTGAGGATGCTATGTGGTTAGAGTATTTGCATCTTTTTGAAGACTTTTGAAATTTTGTATGTACATATGTATATAATGCACTAAGGATAGTGCATAAATAAGGGGGAGGGGAATGTAATGTTCCTAATCTGAATCCCATTTGTAATTGTGCATATAGGATGGTTATTTGTTGGTACCAATTGTAAATGTAAATGTACATATAGTTTGGTGAGCCATTGGAACCAAGTTTTGGTTTTGGGCGCACCTGAGTAGTGCGCAAGGATTTATATCAAAGAAAGGGTGCACACATTTCATAGTGTTGTGCACATGTGGGTAAGTGTGTGTGGTTGCACATCAAAGTAAGGGTCTCCACATTTCACAGTATTGTGTGCATGAGTAAGTGCATGATAATTACCTGGAAGTGTGCATTGAAGCAAGTTATATATATATTTGAGGCTGGAGAGCCTGTGTGGTTATGAAGTTGGTGAGTCTGGAGGCAAATAGGCCAGTGCGCCTATCCATGTAAAATTAATCACACTCAAGTTATTGATATTATCACATCATCATGCATAGACATATTAGATGAAAAGAGATGGGGGGATAACTCCACCGAAGAAGGGAAAGGGGGGGAGACTTAAGTTCAAGGGAATATTTTATTAATATTTCTAAAAATTGTAATTTAGGATAATTATTTACCCTAATTTCCCAAGGGATGGGAATGAGTCACCATGTGGCTATATCTACCCCTGAAGGTGACAAGTGTCTAGTTCAAGGCATGCAATATATTTTTTTTTCCTTAGTGTATTTCGAGGGAACTCATTCCTTCAGGGGAAGATTATCATTTAATGCTCATGTGTAGAAGGGGTCAGGCCAACTACGAAAATGAGATGATTACCTTATCTGTAGAGAGGAGATTGTAAAAGGGGTTTATGATTTGTAACCAGAGTATTTGTTATCGAAGAGACTGGTTGCTAGGACCGGAGCATTCTCTCCAAGTGAGATATTTTTTTTCGAAGAGGCGGGTTGTCAGGCCCATGAGCATTCTCCAGGTGAGATATTTGTTTTCAAAGAGGTGTCTTGTCAAGTCTGTGAGTAGTCTCTCCAAGTGAGATTTTTTTCTCAGAATTGTTCTCTGCTCCATTGGGAATTAGTTGCACTGCTCAGAGATTTATTGTCTGGCTTGTTGCTAGAACCCTGGAAGGGAAGTGGGGAAGATGAGAGATTGTTGAGAAGAGAAGGGGAACACTTCCTTGGCTGTAACAAGCATGTGGGAAATGAGATATTGTAGTCTAGTTGCGAAATAGGCACCTTGAACTAAACAATTTTATTGATTATCGGACCTTAGTATGGCATTAGGAATCATTTTTCCTTAGTGGAGTTACGCCCCAGCTCAGGGGTGACTTGTTACTGAAATTATATGAGAAACAAAGTCTATGGTTGGGAGGAACGTTTGAGTTTTTCACGTTGTTGGTGACCTTTCACAAAAGATAAGTGTCTTTATTTGCTTGTCTTATTTTTTTTGTGCTTAATTATCTTTGTTTAATATGGGTTTAATTCTTGTATGTTGTTGCATATTAATTAATGTTATTTTGTATAATTTTCCTTGCATATGTAAGTGTGGTGTTGATATTCAGTATTTGTATTGGTCATGCGCGCAGGGAAATACTCTATGTGCACAAAAGGTTGGGTTCGCTTGTGCGCACATGGAAGCAATTCACACTCACAAGGAAAACAAAATTGGCGTGTGACACCAAAATGGTTGTGTGCGAAGTAGACATCACATGATCAGAGTCGGTTACACTGATAGTAAATTTGTGTGCTCAGTATGCTTGTGTGTTTAGTTGTGTTGTGTTACTTATGTTGTTATAAATTGTGTAAAAAGAATAAATTTGGTGTGGCTTGACCCAGCTTGGGGTTGAGCGCATTACTTCAAGTAATTCTACATAAACCAATGTGATAGAGTAGAATATGTGCACTAAACTTTGGAGTAGCATTGCTCAGTAGTAAGATGGGTAATTTTACAATATGGTATCAAAGAAAATTGGTAATGAGGATTTTATATATTGGTATTAGAGAATTTTGGTAACGAGGATGTTATAGTATGGTATCACAGAAGTTTGGTAATAGGGATTTTTACATATTGGTATCAGAGAAGTTTGGTAACAAATATTTTACAGTCTATGAACTCCTAAAACCAACTAAAGACCTCATCCTTGGTATTCATAAAGAAGATCTAGGTTTTCCTAGAAAACTCATAAATTAATGTCACATAGTATGATGTTCCCTACACTGATGATACTAACATTGATACACTCACATATGAATGTATAATATCTAAGATCCCCTTGGACCTTCTCTCACTACTTGGAAAATCCACCTTGGAATTCTTTGTAAGTGTGCACCCTCTACACACACCCTATTGATCAACACTGAAATATGGAAGACTAATGAAAATATCCCTTAGAATAAAAAACACCATGTAGTGTAGGTGTCTCATCCTCTTGTGCCATAACTCACACAAGATGTCATTGTTATGTATTGTTGGTCCTTGACCAAGTCTGGGGATCCTTGGTCATGTTTTACCTATTTTTGGGACTTCGACAGGCTGTCGAAGATGGAGCACAAGTCGAAGCAGAGATCGCAGGATCTCAGCCCCTTTTTAGGGGCTTTTGGGTTTTGGGCTTATGTAACGGGAATGGGGATGTCGGCCCATGGGTTTAGCCATGTTTAGGCCCATTTTGTAATGTATAAATAATTAGCTAGGCAATGTAAGAAGAGGCCAGTGTGCTAAGTGTTAAAGTTCGATATTTGTGATCAAAGGAGGGATAAACATGTGATGCTAAGTGTTAAGTGTTAATTTCTAAGTGCAAGTGATTGTAAGAGGATATGGAAGGCTTTGTGTTGTAACTCAAGGAAGAAGGATCTAGCGAGGTGTGCAGGTCTCTTTTCCTTTGTGGAGTAAGATCTCAAGGCTTTGTGCATGTAGCTGATTGACCGAAGATAATAAAAGAGAAGACGAGTTGGTGGATGTAGCCCCATGGTGTGGGTGAACCACGTATATCTTGTGTTGCGGTTGCTATGTGATTTATGGTTGTTATATTGTATATGTGATTGGATGCTTAGTGCACTGATGTATGATTAGAAGGATCTAACATGGTATCTTAGTATTGAATAATGTGAATGAATGCTAGATCGGATCTATGTTGATATGCTTATTACTTGAATCTATTGGATATGTATAAGTACTACGCTAATCTGTTGTTAGGGTTTAGCTGCGTTGTAAACTAAGGCTGAATATTAATGAACTGTAACTGATAAGTGCTATGTTTGTTGGAGTTACTTCACACACACCTAGGATTTATTTTTCCTAAGGTTTTTATTTGTTTATTAGTCATAATTAGTCATTATCCAGTCTCCTATATTTTAGGAGAGAATATTCCACCTGGAGAATATTATCTTTCAGTTCACACTTCAGTTTGACTAGTTGAGTTGAGTTTAGATGTTGCATTGGGATCATCACCATGCAAAATTGGGATCATCACCATGCTAATTAGACCTTGCCTTGGTATCATCACCAGAGTGGAACATTAGCCTTGAGTCCTTGAGTTAACTCCTCACTACTTTCTGTTCAGTCGGTTAACTGAAGACTAGTTGACTAGTTAACTCAACTAGGTGGTAGTTCACTCACGTAACTGCCTGAGAGACTAGAATAGGTGGCAGTTCACTCCCATAACTACTGGTGTGTGTCCATATCACTCTAGACCACCACTATGGTGACTTAGTTCACCTCAAGTCGAACTCATTGAGTTATACAAATTATATCATGTGTAAATTATTCATTATTCATAACGGTTAATGAGAATTCTTCCATTCTTTCTCTCCTTCTTCTTTTTTCTCTAACTCTCTCTGAAAATGTGTGTATTATTGTTTATCTAGATATATTATTTGTAGGCTCAACACATTTACATGGTACCATATCTGATGGAGTGCTAAGCAAAAGCTACACCAAAAAAATTTGCAGGTACAAAAGATTGAAGATATCGGAAAGATGGAATTCCAAAAAGAATTCATTCTTACACCTTACAACTATTTTGCATGGAAGGAGAAAATAGCCATACATATATGATCCAGAGGGTTTTATAGGTCATTAACCATGAATACATATCCAGAGTCGACATCAACTATAGAAAAATCCAAGTACTTAAATCGCATGGATGAGGCACTCGGAACAATTTGCAGTCTTATTTCTTCCGATCTCCTTTTTCACATATCTTTTTGTAAGACTCCCAATGAATATTGGACCATCTTGGAAGGGCTCTTTGGAAAACAATATGAGATGAGGGGACACATGTTGGAGGTGGAGATTCTCACATTGGATCCAAAAATCTTCGAGAATATCCAAGATTTCTTTACAAAATTCAAGGATTTATTGTAGCAACTCAAAGCTTGCGGGGTTGATAAATCGAAGGAGGAGAAACAAATGGTTCTCACCATTCTCTCCAATATTGGTCCTGAATTCTATGTATTCGTATATACATTACATACTATCATATTTTCCTCTAAATCCACCTAGAAGATGCCTTCTCTTGAGGACTTTATCGAATCCCTGACACAAGAGCAAACCAAGCTCATCAACATGGGCACAATCAAAGGCCCAAGAGCGCATGCACTCACTATGCATGATGGAAGCCAAAAATATCATAAATATAAATTTAAATATAAGAGGAAATCTCATGCACATACAAAGAAGGAAGGGTACACAAAACCCTTCACCGATGCTTCTAGATCCAAAGGAGAAAGGGGAAGAAAAGGAGACAAATGCACATATTGTCACAAAGGATTCCATTCAGAATCTGCATGCATGAAAAAACAAATATATCCAATGTCTCAAATACTTCAGCAAAACAACCTTGGAGATCACATCCCCGAGGGTGCAAAGAAGAAGAAGCCAGAAGATCCAAATTCCAAGAAAGGCAATTCTAGCCATGCCTTGTTTGCCATCAACTCCTCTCCTGATGCTTGGATCGTAGATTCAGGAGCATCACATCATGTGGTTGCCTCAGAAGTAGTTTATTCTTCATTGGATGCATGCAAAGGCCCTCCTATTCTAATGGGGGACAACTCTTTTGTCAAATTCACTGGCAAAGGAAGGATTTAACTCACCAACGGAAGCTTCGAGAACGTGTTGCATGTTCCCAAGATTTCTGTCAACCTTCTCTTTGTGTATCAGATGAAGAATTTCAGCACCGAAAATAAATTCATCTTCACACCAAATTATTTGGATATCTATGACATGTAAACCAACTCCAGGGTTTCTACCAATGAGGTAAATCATAAATATAGATTGTATACATTTTCTGAATTCATTGAAACTGATTCTTCTTTACTTCTTACTCATGTTGATGAAAGTAGTAGGATATGGCACGAAAGGTTTGGACATTTGAATTTTAGATACATGCAATAGCTTAGCAAGCAAAAATTATTTGATGTTCTACCAGACATCCATTTCTCCAAGGGAGTATGTAAGGTATGTGTTCTCGGAAAACACCCTCAAGAGAAATTTGACAAGGGAAAGTCTCAGCGAGCCTCTGCACCTTTAGATCTGATCCACTGTGACTTCATAGGTCCTTTTTCGCATCCATCGATCAGAAAAGTGAGGTTTTTTCTCATTTTTGTTGATTATTTCTCACGTTTTACATGGATCTACTTTCTCAGGCAAAAATTCAAGGTCTTTCAACACCTCAAAGATTTTAAAGCTTTGGTTGAGACACAGTCCGAAAAGAAGATCAAAGTCCTCTAAACTGATAACGGGGGAGAGTATGTGAATCATGAGATCCATAATATTTTCCATGAGGCAGGGATTCAGTTGTAGCATACAGTTCCCTACACTCGACAGCAAAACAGAGTTGTTGAGAGGAAAAATTGATCTCTAAAGGAGATGGAATCTTGCATGTTGCATGCAAAGTCACTACCACAGAGACTATGGGCCAAAGCACTTAACTGTGAAACATAGATGCAGGTAATGCAAGAATGTATGCAACTGGCCCAATTCTTTCCAAGATTTCAAATGGCCCACAAAATATTGTTGCCAACTTGGCGCCACTTCCCAACTTCAGGGAACTCCTATTAGTTTTCACTTTCAGGAAAACATGATCACCCACTTTGAATTCTCTGTGGGTTATGTTCCTATCAGCATAACTTTTCTGCCTGTCCTGGGAAGCTTTCAAATTCTGTTTAATTTTTATTATTTGGTCCTCCATATCTTTGAGCATCTCTGGCCCAACTACTTCTCTGTTAGTTGGATTATCCCATCTCACTGGAGTGTTGCACTTTCTTCCATAAAGTGCTTCAAATGGGCTCATCTTCAACGATGCATGATACCCATTATCGTAGGTGAATTCTACCAAATGCAGGTAGTCTTCCCATCTTGATGGTTTTTCCATCACATACATTCTCAGCATGTATTCTATTACCCTATTCACCCTCTTTGTCTGTCCATCAAACTCGGGATGATATGTTGTACTAAAATTCAGATTCGT
The DNA here is from genome assembly GCA_009831015.1 of Picea engelmannii. NCBI lineage: Eukaryota > Viridiplantae > Streptophyta > Pinopsida > Pinales > Pinaceae > Picea > Picea engelmannii. Next base: position 300,103 of record ML792123.1, on the reverse strand, counting down.
TCTGAATCCTTTGAATAGTCCTTTCTAGAATTTCGAGGTGAATTTTGGGTCCCTATCAGACACAATCATTTTAGGAATTTTGTGCAAGTGTGCCACTTATTTTAAGAAGATATCAACAACATTTGTTGCCTTGTGAGTGGTTTTTAGTGGAATAAAATGGGCATCTTTTGTAAGCTTGTCCACCACAACCATGATCGAATCATGTTGCTTGCTTGTTCTGGGCAATCCTGTAATAAAATCCATGGTCACCACTTCCCACTTTCACTCATGAATGGGCAAAGGCTGTGGCAACCCCGTTGAGTTCCTATGCTCAGCCTTAACTTTCTCGCACTCCATACATATGGTGATGTATTCAGCGATCTCCCTCTTCATACCTGGCCAAAAGTAATGCCTTTTGACTACTGCCATAGTCTTCTAATATCTAGGGTGTCCAACATAAGTCACATTATGCATTTCTTTTAGAATTGTAAGTTTCAATTCTTGGACATTGGGTATATACACTATGTTTTTATACAGAAGTAATCCATCAGCTTCCAAGGTGTAACTTTCCTTTTTTTGTGGTATCTCATACTGTTGTAGCTTTGTTACTAAGTCTCTGTACTGCAAATCAGCATTTCCAGCTTCCAAAATTCTACCCTTGATATCAGTCCTGTACATGCTAATGGTTGTAGCATGTAATTCGTGCACCTTTCTGTTGAGTGCATCAGCCACCTTGTTTTCCTTTCCCTTGATATGATTGATATCAAAGTCGTATTCGCACAGAAACTCTAGCCACCTACTTTTTCTAGCATTTAAAGTTGGTCGATCAAACAAATATTTCAAACCATTGTGGTCTGTTCTCAATTCGAATCTCCTTCCCATGACATAATGTCTCTATTTCCTCAGAGCATGGACAATTGCTGCCAGCTCCAAATCGTGAGTGGCATAATTATTTTCATGCTCTTTCAGCTTCCTGGACTCATAACAAATTACAAATCCATCCCGGCTGAGAACTCCTCCCAACCCTTCCTTACACGCATATGTGCACACCACGAAATCCACATTTGGATCTCCAATCCTCAAGATTGGAGCATTGGTTAACAGTTGCTTCAATCACTGGAAACTGTTCTCACACTCGTCAGTGCACTAAAACTTTTTCTCCTTCCTTTGCAAGGAAGTGATAGGATGAGCTATCTTTGAGAACCCTACTATAAATCTTTTGTAATATCCCACTAGACCCATAAAGGATCTGACTTCTGCCACATTCCTTGGCACTGACCATTCTCAGATGGCCTCAACCTTTTCAGGATCCACAGTGATCCCTTCTTCTGAAATAATATGCCCCAAGTAATGGATCTGCCTTTGATAAAATGAGCATTTGCTCAATTTGGCATACAGTTGGTGTTCTCTCAACACTTGCAGCACCAATCTTAGGTGTTTTGCATGCTCTTCCTCTGACTTGGAATACACCAAGATGTCATCCAGGAAGACTATGAAAAACTTGTCTAAATAGTCCCTGAATACACCATTCATCAAGCACATAAAAATAGCAAGTGCATTTGACAGTCCAAACAACACCACTGTGAACTCGTAATGATTGTACCTTGTTCTAAAGGTGGTCTTGTTGATGTCCTCATCCTTTATTCTTACCTGGTGATATTCTGATCTGAGATCTATCTTTGAAAATATTTTCGCACCCTTCAACTGATCGAAAAGATCATCGATCCTCGGTAGAGGATACTTGTTCTTGACAGTTACCTTGTTCAACTGTCAGAAATCAATGCACAGCCTCAACGTCCCATCCTTATTCTTCACGAACAGGACCGGGGCACCCCAAGGTGACACACTTGGGTGAATGTACCCCTTCTTTAGAAGCTCTTCAAGATGCAATTGCAACTCTTTAAGCTCTGGCTTACTCATTCTATAAGGAGTTTTCGACACTGGAGCTGCTCCAGGCATCAAATTTATAGAAAAATCAATGTCTCTCTTCAGAGGTAGTCCAGGTACCTCCTGAAATATGTCCTTGAACTCTGTGAGTACCTCATGGTCTCTAATATTTGAGACTTCATCTCTGGATGCTTCCTCCACATGGGCTGCAAATAATTGACAGCCTTTCATGTAACACTTCTTCAGCTGCATGGCCGAGATTTCTCTAACAGCCACAGCCCTGGGAATTCCTTAGACTATTTTCCAATTTCCCTCCTCATCCAGGCATATAAACCTCTTGTTATGACAGTCTAGGAGGGTGCTAGTCCAACCAGTCCATTCCAATTAAACAGTTATAAGAGCCTAAAGGTAGAATATTCAATTCATCCTTCGTGCTCAGTCCTTTCATGTCCACAAGATAGGACTTCACCAACTCAGCGACTTTCCTCTTGGTTCCTGTAGACAACTGTACTAACCAAGACTTTTCATGTTTGCTTCTTGATAAATGAAAACTTTCCACCACCCTAGGATCTACATAACTATGGCTAGCCCCTGAATCGATTAAAATAATGAATGGTCAGTTGTTAATCATACCTTCCACTTCTAGGGTTGTGTAGATCCTTATCATTCTACTTCCCATATCCTCCATTGTTTCAGCTTTCTAAACATTGTGGACGGTTCTCACTTTATCTTTTCTGTGGGGGCAGTCTATGTACCTATGGTTTCCTTTACAACCCCAACACTCCATAGGTGGCGGTATTGGCATTTTCTCACCCACTTCAGCCTTCCTGGGCTCTCTAAAGGATGGTTGTCCTTGAGGACTGTTTCTGAAAAAGGGAGGCTTGTTTCCCTTCAGCCTCTGCTCTTTCTTGAACTTCTTCTGATACTCCCAAGCCTTCCAAAAAGTAGGCCTTTCTCTTTGTTGTTCATACAAGCATTTTTCCCTTCTTATTGTTTCTTCCATAGTCTTGGGATCATCATACTGGATCTTGTCACTAATGGAAGGTGGCAGTCCACTCAAATATCTTTGAATCTTGACAGCCTCATCTTTGATGAATGGAACATACTTCAATAGTTCCAAAAACCTTCGTTCGTATTCATCAATGGTCATGTTGCCTACCTTGAGTTCAAAGAACTCCTTCATTTTTTTGTCATATTATCTTTTAGTCGGGTATTTCTTCTCGAAATACCTCTTGAACTCCTTCCAAGTGATATCTTTCTCTCTGATGTGTTGCACCTACACAAACTGATCCCACCACATGGATGCTTTTCCTTTCAATTGATACATCGCAATTCTTCCTTCTGCATGAGTGGAATAATTCTACAATTGGAAATATTTCCTCATGCCAAGAAACCAAGTTTCGGCATCTTCCTCCTTCTTATGTTCTCCATCGAACATTGGAGGCTTGATCTTGTTCATCTCTCCCTTCAATTCAGCCACTCCAGATCTTCGGTGTTTTTTGGTAGGGGACGGGCTTGAACTACTATGTGCTTCCCTACTAGAATGCTTTGGGGAGCAACGATGATGTCTTCTACCACTCCTCGATCTTATTTTTCTCTCAGGGGTCCTGCGACTCCCTGATTTGCTTGTGTCACTCTCCTTTTCCAATTTCCTTTCTATTCTTTCCAGGCTCTTCAACATCTTTAAGTTGAATTCACCCTTCCTATCCCTGAATTTCATGAGTTTTTAGCTATCATCTCAATGAGCCTGGGCATCTCTCTCCAATCCTTTAATGATTTTCATTATATGTCCTTCCTTATCCAATTCTCTTCCATGCCCATTAGAGTTTGTTCCTTCGATTCCCAAGTTGACATCCCTTCCTACCCTTTCGTTCTCTGTTTTGGAGGCAATCTGAACCTCTTCCATTTCTATACTTGGTGTGGGTTTTCAGTTGTCCTGACACTCGTTGAACTCTACACACACAACGTGCAGTCAATCAAAGTTTTTCAAGCCTTAAACCCTTAATAAAAACCAAAAAATTCATTAACCAATGTGAATAAGAAAACATTTCAAATTCACTAAGTTTTATGAGCCCTGCTTGGCTCTGCAAAATTTCGGGACTTCAGTTTTTCGGTGTTTTGGTCCATGAGGATCAAACAGTTAAATCCTCGATAGTTCTTATGTCCTTCGAAAATTTTAGGATTTCAGAACTTCGTTTTTTCAGGTCTTCGGTACCCGGGAATTCACGATGCAGTGACTCCCAACCCCATGTCACTCCAACTCTTGAATTCTAACATTTCGATTTACTTTACTCTCTGGGCCCATGACATAGTTGTCGCCCTTAACCACGGTGGTGCATGGTATGTTCAGGAGGGTCCACATCACCTTCGATGATGTCATCAGGTCCCACCATTCTCACTTGTCTTCTCGACTCACTGGCACGTGGTACACACCCATGTGTCCACGTCCATTCCAAGGCAATCCAATGGTTAGACTTCTCTCAGATCTATGGTGCGGATCTTTTTGGCGTTTCAGGGTTTTGGGCATCGAGAGTTCGTGCATCCACACATCTCGAACTTCCATTTGCTGAAATTCTGAAATTACTATCTACTCTTCCACTTGATCAAACAGTCAAGCTCCTCTCTTACAATCTACAGTGTAGATCATTTCAAAATTTCAGGTTTCACTATTTTGTGACTTTCGAAATAAAGGTTCTTGCCCTTAGGTTTACCGGGTGCTGAAACGTCGTCTGGAAACCACGTGCCCCCCCAATGGACGGTCCCGACGAATTCGGGATTTCGCGTATCATGATTTCCACGTTCCTGTGCAACTCGAAAGGGTTTTTAAACCTTGCACACGTTTTCCATATCTGACGGTCATGAGGGTTCTCCTTTTTCCCGAATAGATCCTATGGTTCCAACACTTCTGGTGTGGAGTCCTCTCTCCTTGTGGCTAGATGCCACCCCAGTTGCAGTTTCATAACACTGCTACACCTCCTGAGCTTTGTAATATGGTCAAGTAACTCCTTGACACTCAGGAGCATTCAAAGGTCTGAAATTGGTCCTCCATACACAATTTCTCCTCAAACCCTCGGTCCAAAGACCACTCAACTGGCCCATCTAGGCTCAACGTCGAAACCTTGGCTCTGACACTAAATTGTAACACTCTTTCATACTGTAACGCTCTGATACCAAAATGTAACACCCCCATTCTGGGTCGAGCATGCGCTACTTCGCGGAAACAACAATCTCATACTTAATTCTATATATAAGACATGCATTTAAGCAAGTGAAACACATTTGAACTCAAAGTAATCATAAGAATTACTGCTATTATAAATAATCAATGGCTTTAACATTAAATCATTCACACAACAGAATACATGATAAATATAATACACAGACATGCAGAAAAGTAATTAAAACATCATCTGGTACTTATCTTTGAAACGGTGGTAATTCCACCAACCAGGTACAGGCCTTCCATGAACCTCCCAGCCTTAGACCACACTACTCATCAAGCTTAGCAGTGGGTCACCCCTAAACTGGGACTAAGCTCCACCCCCAAGGCAAGTAATCCTAGGCTAGGCTAAGGTTACAGGGAAAACACACAGTCACAAGGAAGGAATTCTCTCCCATGAACCACTTATGCCCACTGCCCACAGACTCTCCTTCCCCACATGCCTGTTCCACCCCAGGAGTATACACCTTATCTATCACTTGGACAGTCCTTCGGTTGCTAACCTCCCTTGCCTTGGGTTTTAGCAATAGACCGGACCAGAAGTCTCCAAGCTTTATGGCAGCTACAGGGTTCCTTCCAGGAGTTCTCTCCTTCCTCTGTGCACTCTCTCACCTGGAGAGAGTCACTCATAGGCCTAGAAACTTGTTCTTCCAACTTCAACCACCTCTCTCACCTAGAGAGAGTGTTGTACAAACTAGCCAACAAGACACATAAGTTCAAACACTACACGTCCACCACAATCAACGGGAATCCATACACAAACACCCCAAGGAAACTACAGATAGGTGCAACAGCATAACCAGGCTTAGAAGGGATGGGACACTTCCGTTTTCTCAATATGGAAACATGGGATAGACTCACACTCTAGATTCTCAAGGATGCATGACGAATTTTCCACGCAGGGGTCAATTCAAACTCCATGTTTTAGAATGGAGAATGGGTGTACCGGCTTTCTAGAACAACCACAGACTTTTTCCCAAATTCAAAATAGGCTTTTGGTTCAGGGGATGTACAGTTCAGAAGATGCACGAGGTCTCCTCCAGAGGTCAGACTAGTTCACGCTCAGACCATCAGGTAGAATGGAGGAGAACCCCTACCATGGCTCATCTCAGCCATTTATTTGCATGGGCTTGGGTTGACACTTGTCACCCATGAAGTTGCATGCTTCCATCAGCGTGCGTTCCTCCCACCATTTGGAAGTCACATGTCATTCCAAAAGAACTTAGGATAAAAACATATTACTCACATGGTCTTTTGGAATAATATTAAAATATTATTCCCAAGACTTGAGCCCTTAGGTTTAGCCCCTAGGTTCCACACTTAGCCCCCTTTTCCCACCTTCTAGCCCCTAATCCCTTGCCCACTATGTGGAAGCTTAGTCCCCCATCACTCATTCATCGTGGTCGGTATGCACATAGCAGTGTTTATATTTTATTAATGTCATGCATTGATACATGTACAAAATCAGGCTCTTGGCCTTCAACCCTTAGGCTCTCTGGCCTAACATTCACATAAGCCCACCAGCTTATATAA
>ML792123.1:273175-293384 GCA_009831015.1 Picea engelmannii | reverse complement strand
ATTGGTTGTAAACCCCATGAGGGCCCTTATAAGTGATTTTTTTACCTCTGATCTTTAGTAGTGAGTCTCAGAACCCTCTTGGGAGAGCCATGCCTTCTTTAGGGAGGGAGGCCACTCAGCCACTTTACCCCATTTTCATGCATGTTGGCAGTTTGAATTTTGGTGTGCTCTTTGATTACTAGTCGTCCTTAGGCACTTTTACTGAGTCTTCGTTATCATGGATAGTGGATTCCCTTTGGCTCCCTTGTTTACTGCTACCTACCCCATTATGCCTACTCATCTCATGGGGGAAAATCCTTTCACTTTTCATAATGGTATGCAGAACTATGGCACTCAGTACACACCTTGGGTCTCTAGTCATTCTCATGTTGACATGTCTTCGCACTTGCCATCCTCTGTCTCGCCTCCTTATGTGTATATAAGTCTTGGGTCTGGGGGCATGATGCCTCCTTTTTATCCATCTCTATTTGGTGGGATTCATATCCCTTAAACACCTCTTACGATAGGAGGTTGTAATCTTCCTTGCTACAAATCCACTTTGCGACAAGCACGTGCCCAAATAAGCAATCATTCTACTTATTACACTCCATCCACTTATTCTTCTTCTGCTATGTCAGTTCCTACAAACACTTTTCCCATGGAGGACCTTCATCTGTCCCTTGGTGTTTCATCCAGGGGAAGTTATTTTTATAGTATGGGAAACCCCCTTCACGAATTTCCTTCATCTGGGGGCAACATGTATTCTCACTCAAATAATCCTTATCATGCTTTTGTCTCTTCGCAAACATAAAATTCAGGTTTGATTCCCTTACAACCCTTTATGAATCAATATGGAGGAGGATACTATCCTACCGAACAGGACAGGGTGTAAACCAGGATCCTTCATGGCCTGCAATTTCTCAAAACCAATATTTCCTTGGACCTTGGTCTCAAATGCCACAACCCACCACCACCACAAGTCCAGTCATTGTAGGTCATACTGGCATTTTATCACCAACCTCTACTAGTCATGTTGGAGATTGATCAAAGACCTCTTCAAGTCATGTTGAAGACCAACAACCAGCTGTTGCAAGTCATGTTGGGGGCACAAGTCTCGTCACTGCTAGTCACACTACACAAACATCATCGACCTCTGCTAGTCATGTTGGAGATTTCTCACCAGCCACTGCAAGTCATTTTGGGGGCATTCATATGATTGAGAAGCCTAGACATGTCAGGCATAAGGCCAAATTCCTTTGTAGGACTTTCAAAGGAAGTCACCTTACCCGTTTGTGTCCTGCTACTATCAGGATACCGGAAGCATGGTTCTCACTTGACAACCCTCCAGGTTCTGATTCATCTGTGGTTTCCCCACAATCCATTCCTTCTTTGGTTGATACATTAGTCATGTCGATGCAATATTTGGTTGACACCCCTCTTCCTTTAGGGGTTGATGCATCCATTGACCTTGTTGTCTCACATCACGTTCAACCAGTGGTCATGTCGATGCAATGTTCGACTGACACCTCTCTTATGTTTAGGGGTGATGTGTATCTTGACCTTGTTGTCTTGCATCATGTTCAACCAATGGTATTTTCGATGTAATATTAGACCGAAACCTTTCCTATGTTTGAGGGTGATGTGTCTCTTGACCTTATTGTCTCACATCCTGTTCAACCAATGGTCATGTCGATGCAATATTTGACCAACATCACTTCTATTTTTTGGGGTGATGCATCTCTTGACCTTGTTTTCTCATGTCCTATTCAGCCAATGGTTGAAGAAGTCATCATGCCGATGCAATCTTCGGTCAACCCCACTCTTCTCTTGGAGAGTGACAAGTCTAAAGAAGTGGTCGTGTCGATGCAATTTTCGGTCAATCATGCTCTTCTAGTTCTAGTTCTAGTCATATAACTTCTATATCATGTTGTCAGCATTCCTGATAATGCTCCTTCTGAACACGAGAGAGTTTTTCTCTCCCCGAGTATTCTCCCTCCAAGTCTTGAGGAAGTTCCCTTCGATTGGGATGGTCTTGTGGGGTATACAATTCCCCCTCCTATGTCTTTTCCAGTAAGATACATTATCTGATATGTCAGGGAGATGATATCCTTCGCTAGTGATTTATCCTCCTCGACTTGGAGAGCTTTGGGTTTTCCTAAGATTATGTCAATCATTCATAAGATATAGACATTCCACAGAAGCTCTACATGGGAGCCTAGCCTCCCCCGTGACTTGCTGCCTAGAATATCCCAAACAAGTCTGAGTGAAGCTCTTTTCCGACTCGTTCAAAAAATGAAAATATTGACGAGTGATTTGTCCCTTTCACACTCGTTAAATTGGATTTGAAAGGTCGAGAGTCTTAGTTAAGATCTTTTCCAACTCGTTATCAAAAAATGAAAAGATTTTCGAGTGAACTTGTCTCTTTCACACTCGTAAAATTGGTTTTGAAAAGATGTCTATTTGGCACAAGTTTATCCCTTTTTCACACCAAGTAGACTAAAAGACATAAAAAAGGACATTTTTTGGCGTTAAGTTGTGATTGCATCTCATGCCCTTGCTTGCAGTATTGAGCCTATAGTTGGTTCTAGCTTTGCGTTATAAATCGTTTGCCTCAGCATTTTTGCATCCTCAACCAAGCAAAGCCTTGTTTATATCCTTCGCAATTTCACACCCTATACCTAGGAGAGAACATTCCCCCGAGTGTCCATATCTCGCATGCACTTCCCTACATTGAGCATAGGTGTGTTCCAATGTTGGAACTAGTTTTTCTTACTTGCAACACTTGTTTCCTCCTTTGTATCATAGAATTCATTTGTCTATGAAAAAAAAAACAAAGATGGGTGAGAAGGGATTATTATCTTGTATCAGCAACAGTCTTGTCACCTTTGAACAGAGCACAAAGTTATTTGAGTCCATTCATCATCATAATTTTTGGATTAGCATGGCCTTAGGAAGCTGAGCTTGTTACAAAGTCTTCTCTACCAACTGGTTACTCTTCCAGTCCCTATAGATCATTTCAATGATGCCTCCTACATCTCATGGTTTCATCAATGGGTCTATGCTGTTGGAGTCCTCCATATGTCTCATGCTCTTGTTCAAAGAAATTCTATCAACCTGTGTCAGCCACTCCTCACAAATCTTGAGTTTGCATCTCGTCCATACCCTCAGTTTGTCTCAGAATCACATGATATTGTAGTGATATCATGCACCCTAGCCCTACTTTCATCATTGGTAGGTAACCTTGAACCCAATAGTCAAAATTTCATCATTGGTCATTGACTGGGTGGTTTCCCTTGTGTTCGACGGCAAGACACATATTCACACATTGGGATTTGTGCAGTGTCTTGGATGCCATTAGCCCTATTGGTTGTTTCCTCACCTTTGTCATCATTTTTCATCATTGGCTACTATTCAGAGGGTCTTTTTCATGTACTGTTTGCACTTGGAACATGCGAAAGACGGGCAGGTTCATTGGTTCGTGAACATGTTCTTCATCTAATTTCCACCAAATCATGAAGATCCTTCTTTGTACCTTGTGCTGACTAATGAGAGATGCCTTAATCCTCTCCTTTCAGCGGGTCTCTTTCCATCGACTTTAGCCCATTTATTCTGGAAATGGGACCTAGAGTCTTATGAGTACCTTGAGGTTTGCATTCATCACGGGCAGGTTCTCTCACCATTGATAGTTGGGAATACATCAATGTCTCTTGATCAATGGATTCTTCAGGTGTTTGACACTAACTCCTCTATTCTCACTTGTAATAATGTACTCGGTGCCTTGATACCTACTTTCATTATCGATAGGTTGTCTCATGTGTGTTAACGGTATACATCAATGACCGGTAATCAAATGATGTCTCATTATGTTCGACCTCAACTCCTTTATTCACATGATGTAGACTTGCACCTTTGGTGGATTGTGTATAAGACTTGAAGACATCACTATGTGGTCACAACTTTCCTGAGTTGTTGCTTCCTTTTCATTGGACCAATACCTATATGACTTCAGTGATCAAGGGAGATTAGATTGTACTCCATGGTATACATACATCTTCAGATTGGTTTTGAGACTGGTTCTATTGGGCCTTATTCATGACTATTACAACTATTGGCATGTAACCGCACTTGTATTTTCTTAGTCATGGCCATGGACGCTTATTTGGTATATTTTTCACATGGATTTGCAATGTAATTTTATTGGCATCCATGTATGCAAAGTCAATACAGAATGTAATGAGAAATTGAGTTTGTCCAGCTGGTTCCCTACCACTTCACTTCTGGGTTATTTATAATGTATTTCAGCCATCGCAGATACTCCTTTGACCTCACACATTAGGGGGCATCTGTTAGAGAAAGATTTTCCTGACCCTATGCAATCTTGTAGAGAGGGCCTTATTCCATTTCCCTATCTAGACTTATCTTCCCTACTACTAAAGTCTAGAGACAAAAATAAATAAAAAATCCACTTGTACACATCTTGCACCCTATACAGCAAGTGTATATGCAGGATGCTCCACTACAAACCGCATACATCAGGATTTGTGCCATAAAATCAAAATTAAATGTCGGGTTTCCATGTCATGATAGGAGATCTCTAATCCTTGGCCTTCCATATACTGGAAACTTTCCAACTTGGCCCTTCAGTTGCATTTTGAAGGCTATAAAGAAACCAATTCTGAGTTGTGGAAGGGAAGAGAATTCAACTTTAAGAGAAAAGTTACTCTGGAGAAATTATTTACTTCATATTGAGTCTACATCACTTTGTCCTTTAAGTCTGAACATAGTGTTCATCCCCCAAGCTCTTCCCTTGTTGATGGAGAGCCTCATTGTCTCCCTTCTATGAGCTTTCGTTTGGTGGAGGATTCAAGTGGTGGTGGCCCAGCTGGAAGGAATTTGGTTTCTCGGTTCCGAACTGTACCGACACAGAAGTCTGTGATATTTTCACTTCTATTGATCATTTATTAATAGAAATACTCTCTTCCCGTCCAATTGATGTCTTGCATATATATGAATTATTATCCATGGGCGTATTTGTTATGAATATTGATGGATTATGCTATCTAATGTGCTAACCTTTTATATTTCCACCATATTTTTGTTTTCTCTTGTTTGTTGAGAACTTGTTGCAGGTATATAGCTTTGGGTCAAAGTGCTCAACGGTGAACATCATCGAACATCTGGATGAGGTAGGCCTCTTTCTTATCTCCCTTGCACATCAGTTTATATAGCATATTATTGGGATAGAGTTGATTTCGGCAGTCATTTTCATCTGTTTTGGTTCACCCTAGCCATCGAGAGATTTTCCTCGTAACAGACTATTCAAAGGATTTGTAACAAATCTAAATTTTAGGACAACATATCACCATGAGACAGATGGAAAAATAGAGAGGGTAAATCAAGTGATTGAAGATATGCTTAGGATGTATGTGATGGATAAACCATCAAAATGGGAAGACTACCTTCACTTGGTAGATTTTTCTTACAAAAATGGATATCAAGCATCCTTAAAGATGAATTCATTTGAGGAATTTATGGTAGAAATTGCAACACACCAATGAGTTGGGACAACCTAGCATACCGCACAGTGGTTGGGCCAGATCTGCTCTAGGAAATGGAGGATTAGATGATAAATATCATGAATAATTTAAAGGCTACCCAAGACAGGAAGAAAATGTGTGCAAATAAAGGAAAAACCCACAAAGAGTTTAAAGTGGGTGACCATGTGTTCTTGAAAGTAAAATCTAGACGCAGTTCCCTGAAGTTGAGAAAAATTTCTAAGTTGGCAACACGTTATTGTGGGTCATTTTCAACCCTAGAGAGGATTGGTCCTATTACATATATACCTACATTGCCTGCATCTTTGTGTATTCATAATTTTTTCCATGTATCATTGCTTTAAAAGTAAGCACTTAATGTTAATCATATTATTGATTAGAATGTGATTTAGGTGGAGCTAGAAGGCTATTTTCGATTGTGATCGGTTTTCATATTGGATTGGAAAATCAAATAGCTCCAAAATTGAGCCATGGAGTTGGTAAAGCTCCAATGGACCTTGTGCGTTCCTAAGGATGCATCTTGGGAGTGTGAGGATGCTATGTGGTTAGAGTATCTGCATCTTTTTGAAGACTTTTGAAATTTTGTATGTACATATGTATATAATGCACTAAGGATAGTGCATAAATAAGGGGGAGGGGAATGTAATGTTCCTAATCTGAATCCCATTTGTAATTGTGCATATAGGATGGTTATTTGTTGGTACCAATTGTAAATGTAAATGTACATATAGTTTGGTGAGCCATTGGAACCAAGTTTTGGTTTTGGGCGCACCTGAGTAGTGCGCAAGGATTTATATCAAAGAAAGGGTGCACACATTTCATAGTGTTGTGCACATGTGGGTAAGTGTGTGTGGTTGCACATCAAAGTAAGGGTCTCCACATTTCACAGTATTGTGTGCATGAGTAAGTGCATGATAATTACCTGGAAGTGTGCATTGAAGCAAGTTATATATATATTTGAGGCTGGAGAGCCTGTGTGGTTATGAAGTTGGTGAGTCTGGAGGCAAATAGGCCAGTGCGCCTATCCATGTAAAATTAATCACACTCAAGTTATTGATATTATCACATCATCATGCATAGACATATTAGATGAAAAGAGATGGGGGGATAACTCCACCGAAGAAGGGAAAGGGGGGGAGACTTAAGTTCAAGGGAATATTTTATTAATATTTCTAAAAATTGTAATTTAGGATAATTATTTACCCTAATTTCCCAAGGGATGGGAATGAGTCACCATGTGGCTATATCTACCCCTGAAGGTGACAAGTGTCTAGTTCAAGGCATGCAATATATTTTTTTTTCCTTAGTGTATTTCGAGGGAACTCATTCCTTCAGGGGAAGATTATCATTTAATGCTCATGTGTAGAAGGGGTCAGGCCAACTACGAAAATGAGATGATTACCTTATCTGTAGAGAGGAGATTGTAAAAGGGGTTTATGATTTGTAACCAGAGTATTTGTTATCGAAGAGACTGGTTGCTAGGACCGGAGCATTCTCTCCAAGTGAGATATTTTTTTTCGAAGAGGCGGGTTGTCAGGCCCATGAGCATTCTCCAGGTGAGATATTTGTTTTCAAAGAGGTGTCTTGTCAAGTCTGTGAGTAGTCTCTCCAAGTGAGATTTTTTTCTCAGAATTGTTCTCTGCTCCATTGGGAATTAGTTGCACTGCTCAGAGATTTATTGTCTGGCTTGTTGCTAGAACCCTGGAAGGGAAGTGGGGAAGATGAGAGATTGTTGAGAAGAGAAGGGGAACACTTCCTTGGCTGTAACAAGCATGTGGGAAATGAGATATTGTAGTCTAGTTGCGAAATAGGCACCTTGAACTAAACAATTTTATTGATTATCGGACCTTAGTATGGCATTAGGAATCATTTTTCCTTAGTGGAGTTACGCCCCAGCTCAGGGGTGACTTGTTACTGAAATTATATGAGAAACAAAGTCTATGGTTGGGAGGAACGTTTGAGTTTTTCACGTTGTTGGTGACCTTTCACAAAAGATAAGTGTCTTTATTTGCTTGTCTTATTTTTTTTGTGCTTAATTATCTTTGTTTAATATGGGTTTAATTCTTGTATGTTGTTGCATATTAATTAATGTTATTTTGTATAATTTTCCTTGCATATGTAAGTGTGGTGTTGATATTCAGTATTTGTATTGGTCATGCGCGCAGGGAAATACTCTATGTGCACAAAAGGTTGGGTTCGCTTGTGCGCACATGGAAGCAATTCACACTCACAAGGAAAACAAAATTGGCGTGTGACACCAAAATGGTTGTGTGCGAAGTAGACATCACATGATCAGAGTCGGTTACACTGATAGTAAATTTGTGTGCTCAGTATGCTTGTGTGTTTAGTTGTGTTGTGTTACTTATGTTGTTATAAATTGTGTAAAAAGAATAAATTTGGTGTGGCTTGACCCAGCTTGGGGTTGAGCGCATTACTTCAAGTAATTCTACATAAACCAATGTGATAGAGTAGAATATGTGCACTAAACTTTGGAGTAGCATTGCTCAGTAGTAAGATGGGTAATTTTACAATATGGTATCAAAGAAAATTGGTAATGAGGATTTTATATATTGGTATTAGAGAATTTTGGTAACGAGGATGTTATAGTATGGTATCACAGAAGTTTGGTAATAGGGATTTTTACATATTGGTATCAGAGAAGTTTGGTAACAAATATTTTACAGTCTATGAACTCCTAAAACCAACTAAAGACCTCATCCTTGGTATTCATAAAGAAGATCTAGGTTTTCCTAGAAAACTCATAAATTAATGTCACATAGTATGATGTTCCCTACACTGATGATACTAACATTGATACACTCACATATGAATGTATAATATCTAAGATCCCCTTGGACCTTCTCTCACTACTTGGAAAATCCACCTTGGAATTCTTTGTAAGTGTGCACCCTCTACACACACCCTATTGATCAACACTGAAATATGGAAGACTAATGAAAATATCCCTTAGAATAAAAAACACCATGTAGTGTAGGTGTCTCATCCTCTTGTGCCATAACTCACACAAGATGTCATTGTTATGTATTGTTGGTCCTTGACCAAGTCTGGGGATCCTTGGTCATGTTTTACCTATTTTTGGGACTTCGACAGGCTGTCGAAGATGGAGCACAAGTCGAAGCAGAGATCGCAGGATCTCAGCCCCTTTTTAGGGGCTTTTGGGTTTTGGGCTTATGTAACGGGAATGGGGATGTCGGCCCATGGGTTTAGCCATGTTTAGGCCCATTTTGTAATGTATAAATAATTAGCTAGGCAATGTAAGAAGAGGCCAGTGTGCTAAGTGTTAAAGTTCGATATTTGTGATCAAAGGAGGGATAAACATGTGATGCTAAGTGTTAAGTGTTAATTTCTAAGTGCAAGTGATTGTAAGAGGATATGGAAGGCTTTGTGTTGTAACTCAAGGAAGAAGGATCTAGCGAGGTGTGCAGGTCTCTTTTCCTTTGTGGAGTAAGATCTCAAGGCTTTGTGCATGTAGCTGATTGACCGAAGATAATAAAAGAGAAGACGAGTTGGTGGATGTAGCCCCATGGTGTGGGTGAACCACGTATATCTTGTGTTGCGGTTGCTATGTGATTTATGGTTGTTATATTGTATATGTGATTGGATGCTTAGTGCACTGATGTATGATTAGAAGGATCTAACATGGTATCTTAGTATTGAATAATGTGAATGAATGCTAGATCGGATCTATGTTGATATGCTTATTACTTGAATCTATTGGATATGTATAAGTACTACGCTAATCTGTTGTTAGGGTTTAGCTGCGTTGTAAACTAAGGCTGAATATTAATGAACTGTAACTGATAAGTGCTATGTTTGTTGGAGTTACTTCACACACACCTAGGATTTATTTTTCCTAAGGTTTTTATTTGTTTATTAGTCATAATTAGTCATTATCCAGTCTCCTATATTTTAGGAGAGAATATTCCACCTGGAGAATATTCTCTTTCAGTTCACACTTCAGTTTGACTAGTTGAGTTGAGTTTAAATGTTGCATTGGGATCATCACCATGCAAAATTGGGATCATCACCATGATAATTAGACCTTGCCTTGGTATCATCACCAGAGTGGCACATTAGCCTTGATTCCTTGAGTTAACTCCTCACTACTTTCTGTTCAGTTGGTTAACTGAAGACTAGTTGACTAGTTAACTCAACTAGGTGGTAGTTCACTCACGTAACTGCCTGAGAGACTAGAATAGGTGGCAGTTCACTCCCATAAATACTGGTGTGTGTCCAGATCACTCTAGACCACCACTATGGTAACTTAGTTCACCTCAAGTCGAACTCATTGAGTTATACAAAGTATATCATGTGTAAATTATTCATTATTCATAACGGTTAATGAGAATTCTTCCATTCTTTCTCTCCTTCTTCTTTTTTCTCTAACTCTCTCTGAGAATGTGTGTATTATTGTTTATCTAGATATATTATTTGTAGGCTCAACACATTTACATGGTACCATAGCTGACGGAGTGCTAAGCAAAAGCTACACCAAAAAAATTTGCAGGTACAAAAGATTGAAGATATCGGAAAGATGGAATTCCAAAAAGAATTCATTCTTACACCTTACAACTATTTTGCATGGAAGGAGAAAATAGCCATACATATATGATCCAGAGAGTTGTATAGGTCATTAACCATGAATACAGATCCAGATTCAACATCAACTATAGAAAAATCCAAGTACTTAAATCGCATGGATGAGGCACTCAGAACAATTTGCAGTCTTATTTCTCCCGATCTCCTTTTTCACATATCTTTTTGTAAGACTCCCAATGAATCTTGGACCATCTTGGAAGGGATATTTGGAAAACAATATGAGATGAGGGGACACATGTTGGAGGTGGATATTCTCACATTGGATCCAAAAATCTTCGAGAATATCCAAGATTTCTTTACAAAATTCAAGGATTTATTGTAGCAACTCAAAGCTTGCGGGGTTGATAAATCGAAGGAGGAGAAACAAATGGTTCTCACCATTATCTCCAATATTGGTCCTGAATTCTATGTATTCGTATATACATTACATACTATCATATTTTCCTCTAAAGCCACCTAGAAGATGCCTTCTCTTGAGGACTTTATCGAATCCCTGACACAAGAGCAAACCAAGCTCATCAACATGGGCACAATCAAAGGCCCAAGAGCGCATGCACTCACTATGCATGATGGAAGCAAAAAATATCATAAATATAAATTTAAATATAAGAGGAAAGCTCATGCACATACAAATAAGGAAGGGTACAAAAAACCCTTCACCGATGCTTCCAGATCCAAAGGAGAAAAGGGAAGAAAAGGAGACAAATGCACATATTGTCACAAAGGATTCCATTCAGAATCTGCATGCATGAAAAAACAAATATATCTGATGTCTCAAATACTTCAGCAAAACAACCTTGGAGATCACATCCCCGAGGGTGCAAAGAAGAAGAAGCCAGAAGATCCAAATTCCAAGAAAGGCAATTCTAGCCATGCCTTGTTTGCCATCAACTCCTCTCCTGATGCTTGGATTGTAGATTCAGGAGCATCACATCATGTGGTTGCCTCAGAAGTAGTTTATTCTTCATTGGATGTATGCAAAGGCCCTCCTATTCTAATGGGGGACAACTCTTTTGTCGAATTCACTGGCAAAGGAAGGATTTAACTCACCAACGGAAGCTTCGAGAACGTGTTGCATGTTCCCAAGATTTATGTCAACCTTCTCTTTGTGTATCAGATGAAGAATTTCAGCACCAAAAATAAATTCATCTTCACACCAAATTCTTTGGACATCTATGACATGTAAACCAACTCCAGGGTTTCTACCAATGAGGTAAATCATAAATCTAGATTGTATACATTTTCTGAATTCATTGAACCTGATTCTTCTTTACTTCTTACTCATGCTGATGAAAGTAGTAGGATATGGCACGAAAGGTTTGGACATTTGAATTTTAGATACATGCAACAACTTAGCAAGCAAAAATTATTTGATGTTCTACCAGACATCCATTTCTCCAAGGGCGTATGTGAGGGATGTGTTCTCGAAAAACACCCTCAAGAGAAATTCGACAAGGGAAAGTCTCAGAGAGCCTCTGCACCTTTAGATCTGATCCACTGTGACTTCATAGGTCCTTTTTCGCATCCATCAATCAGAAAAGTGAGGTTTTTTCTCATTTTTGTTGATTATTTCTCACGTTTTACATGGATCTACTTTCTCAGGCAAAAATTCAAGGTCTTTCAACACCTCAAAGATTTCAAAGCTTTGGTTGAGACACAGTCTGAAAAGAAGATCAAAGTCCTCTAAACTGATAACGGGGGAGAGTATGTGAATCATGAGATCCATAATATTTTCCATGAGGCAGGGATTCAGTTGTAGCATACAGTTCCCTACACTCGACAGCAAAACAAAGTTTTTGAGGGGAAAAATTGATCTCTAAAGAAGATGGAATCTTGCATGTTGCATGCAAAGTCACTACCACAGAGACTATGGGCCAAAGCACTTAACTGTGAAACATAGATGCAGGTAATGCAAGAATGTATGCAACTGGCCCAATTCTTTCCAAGATTTCAAATGGCCCACAAAATATTGTTGCCAACTTGGCGCCACTTCCCAACTTCAGGGAACTCCTATTAGTTTTCACTTTCAGGAAAACATGATCACCCACTTTGAATTCTCTGTGGGTTATGTTCCTATCAGCATAACTTTTCTGCCTGTCCTGGGAAGCTTTCAAATTCTGTTTAATTTTTATTATTTGGTCCTCCATATCTTTGAGCATCTCTGGCCCAACTACTTCTCTGTTAGTTGGATTATCCCATCTCACTGGAGTGTTGCACTTTCTTCCATAAAGTGCTTCAAATGGGCTCATCTTCAACGATGCATGATACCCATTATCGTAGGTGAATTCTACCAAATGCAGGTAGTCTTCCCATCTTGATGGTTTTTCCATCACATACATTCTCAGCATGTATTCTATTACCCTATTCACCCTCTTTGTCTGTCCATCAAACTCGGGATGATATGTTGTACTAAAATTCAGATTCGTTCTGAATCCTTTGAATAGTCCTTTCTAGAATTTCGAGGTGAATTTTGGGTCCCTATCAGACACAATCATTTTAGGAATTTTGTGCAAGTGTGCCACTTATTTTAAGAAGATATCAACAACATTTGTTGCCTTGTGAGTGGTTTTTAGTGGAATAAAATGGGCATCTTTTGTAAGCTTGTCCACCACAACCATGATCGAATCATGTTGCTTGCTTGTTCTGGGCAATCCTGTAATAAAATCCATGGTCACCACTTCCCACTTTCACTCATGAATGGGCAAAGGCTGTGGCAACCCCGTTGAGTTCCTATGCTCAGCCTTAACTTTCTCGCACTCCATACATATGGTGATGTATTCAGCGATCTCCCTCTTCATACCTGGCCAAAAGTAATGCCTTTTGACTACTGCCATAGTCTTCTAATATCTAGGGTGTCCAACATAAGTCACATTATGCATTTCTTTTAGAATTGTAAGTTTCAATTCTTGGACATTGGGTATATACACTATGTTTTTATACAGAAGTAATCCATCAGCTTCCAAGGTGTAACTTTCCTTTTTTTGTGGTATCTCATACTGTTGTAGCTTTGTTACTAAGTCTCTGTACTGCAAATCAGCATTTCCAGCTTCCAAAATTCTACCCTTGATATCAGTCCTGTACATGCTAATGGTTGTAGCATGTAATTCGTGCACCTTTCTGTTGAGTGCATCAGCCACCTTGTTTTCCTTTCCCTTGATATGATTGATATCAAAGTCGTATTCGCACAGAAACTCTAGCCACCTACTTTTTCTAGCATTTAAAGTTGGTCGATCAAACAAATATTTCAAACCATTGTGGTCTGTTCTCAATTCGAATCTCCTTCCCATGACATAATGTCTCTATTTCCTCAGAGCATGGACAATTGCTGCCAGCTCCAAATCGTGAGTGGCATAATTATTTTCATGCTCTTTCAGCTTCCTGGACTCATAACAAATTACAAATCCATCCCGGCTGAGAACTCCTCCCAACCCTTCCTTACACGCATATGTGCACACCACGAAATCCACATTTGGATCTCCAATCCTCAAGATTGGAGCATTGGTTAACAGTTGCTTCAATCACTGGAAACTGTTCTCACACTCGTCAGTGCACTAAAACTTTTTCTCCTTCCTTTGCAAGGAAGTGATAGGATGAGCTATCTTTGAGAACCCTACTATAAATCTTTTGTAATATCCCACTAGACCCATAAAGGATCTGACTTCTGCCACATTCCTTGGCACTGACCATTCTCAGATGGCCTCAACCTTTTCAGGATCCACAGTGATCCCTTCTTCTGAAATAATATGCCCCAAGTAATGGATCTGCCTTTGATAAAATGAGCATTTGCTCAATTTGGCATACAGTTGGTGTTCTCTCAACACTTGCAGCACCAATCTTAGGTGTTTTGCATGCTCTTCCTCTGACTTGGAATACACCAAGATGTCATCCAGGAAGACTATGAAAAACTTGTCTAAATAGTCCCTGAATACACCATTCATCAAGCACATAAAAATAGCAAGTGCATTTGACAGTCCAAACAACACCACTGTGAACTCGTAATGATTGTACCTTGTTCTAAAGGTGGTCTTGTTGATGTCCTCATCCTTTATTCTTACCTGGTGATATTCTGATCTGAGATCTATCTTTGAAAATATTTTCGCACCCTTCAACTGATCGAAAAGATCATCGATCCTCGGTAGAGGATACTTGTTCTTGACAGTTACCTTGTTCAACTGTCAGAAATCAATGCACAGCCTCAACGTCCCATCCTTATTCTTCACGAACAGGACCGGGGCACCCCAAGGTGACACACTTGGGTGAATGTACCCCTTCTTTAGAAGCTCTTCAAGATGCAATTGCAACTCTTTAAGCTCTGGCTTACTCATTCTATAAGGAGTTTTCGACACTGGAGCTGCTCCAGGCATCAAATTTATAGAAAAATCAATGTCTCTCTTCAGAGGTAGTCCAGGTACCTCCTGAAATATGTCCTTGAACTCTGTGAGTACCTCATGGTCTCTAATATTTGAGACTTCATCTCTGGATGCTTCCTCCACATGGGCTGCAAATAATTGACAGCCTTTCATGTAACACTTCTTCAGCTGCATGGCCGAGATTTCTCTAACAGCCACAGCCCTGGGAATTCCTTAGACTATTTTCCAATTTCCCTCCTCATCCAGGCATATAAACCTCTTGTTATGACAGTCTAGGAGGGTGCTAGTCCAACCAGTCCATTCCAATTAAACAGTTATAAGAGCCTAAAGGTAGAATATTCAATTCATCCTTCGTGCTCAGTCCTTTCATGTCCACAAGATAGGACTTCACCAACTCAGCGACTTTCCTCTTGGTTCCTGTAGACAACTGTACTAACCAAGACTTTTCATGTTTGCTTCTTGATAAATGAAAACTTTCCACCACCCTAGGATCTACATAACTATGGCTAGCCCCTGAATCGATTAAAATAATGAATGGTCAGTTGTTAATCATACCTTCCACTTCTAGGGTTGTGTAGATCCTTATCATTCTACTTCCCATATCCTCCATTGTTTCAGCTTTCTAAACATTGTGGACGGTTCTCACTTTATCTTTTCTGTGGGGGCAGTCTATGTACCTATGGTTTCCTTTACAACCCCAACACTCCATAGGTGGCGGTATTGGCATTTTCTCACCCACTTCAGCCTTCCTGGGCTCTCTAAAGGATGGTTGTCCTTGAGGACTGTTTCTGAAAAAGGGAGGCTTGTTTCCCTTCAGCCTCTGCTCTTTCTTGAACTTCTTCTGATACTCCCAAGCCTTCCAAAAAGTAGGCCTTTCTCTTTGTTGTTCATACAAGCATTTTTCCCTTCTTATTGTTTCTTCCATAGTCTTGGGATCATCATACTGGATCTTGTCACTAATGGAAGGTGGCAGTCCACTCAAATATCTTTGAATCTTGACAGCCTCATCTTTGATGAATGGAACATACTTCAATAGTTCCAAAAACCTTCGTTCGTATTCATCAATGGTCATGTTGCCTACCTTGAGTTCAAAGAACTCCTTCATTTTTTTGTCATATTATCTTTTAGTCGGGTATTTCTTCTCGAAATACCTCTTGAACTCCTTCCAAGTGATATCTTTCTCTCTGATGTGTTGCACCTACACAAACTGATCCCACCACATGGATGCTTTTCCTTTCAATTGATACATCGCAATTCTTCCTTCTGCATGAGTGGAATAATTCTACAATTGGAAATATTTCCTCATGCCAAGAAACCAAGTTTCGGCATCTTCCTCCTTCTTATGTTCTCCATCGAACATTGGAGGCTTGATCTTGTTCATCTCTCCCTTCAATTCAGCCACTCCAGATCTTCGGTGTTTTTTGGTAGGGGACGGGCTTGAACTACTATGTGCTTCCCTACTAGAATGCTTTGGGGAGCAACGATGATGTCTTCTACCACTCCTCGATCTTATTTTTCTCTCAGGGGTCCTGCGACTCCCTGATTTGCTTGTGTCACTCTCCTTTTCCAATTTCCTTTCTATTCTTTCCAGGCTCTTCAACATCTTTAAGTTGAATTCACCCTTCCTATCCCTGAATTTCATGAGTTTTTAGCTATCATCTCAATGAGCCTGGGCATCTCTCTCCAATCCTTTAATGATTTTCATTATATGTCCTTCCTTATCCAATTCTCTTCCATGCCCATTAGAGTTTGTTCCTTCGATTCCCAAGTTGACATCCCTTCCTACCCTTTCGTTCTCTGTTTTGGAGGCAATCTGAACCTCTTCCATTTCTATACTTGGTGTGGGTTTTCAGTTGTCCTGACACTCGTTGAACTCTACACACACAACGTGCAGTCAATCAAAGTTTTTCAAGCCTTAAACCCTTAATAAAAACCAAAAAATTCATTAACCAATGTGAATAAGAAAACATTTCAAATTCACTAAGTTTTATGAGCCCTGCTTGGCTCTGCAAAATTTCGGGACTTCAGTTTTTCGGTGTTTTGGTCCATGAGGATCAAACAGTTAAATCCTCGATAGTTCTTATGTCCTTCGAAAATTTTAGGATTTCAGAACTTCGTTTTTTCAGGTCTTCGGTACCCGGGAATTCACGATGCAGTGACTCCCAACCCCATGTCACTCCAACTCTTGAATTCTAACATTTCGATTTACTTTACTCTCTGGGCCCATGACATAGTTGTCGCCCTTAACCACGGTGGTGCATGGTATGTTCAGGAGGGTCCACATCACCTTCGATGATGTCATCAGGTCCCACCATTCTCACTTGTCTTCTCGACTCACTGGCACGTGGTACACACCCATGTGTCCACGTCCATTCCAAGGCAATCCAATGGTTAGACTTCTCTCAGATCTATGGTGCGGATCTTTTTGGCGTTTCAGGGTTTTGGGCATCGAGAGTTCGTGCATCCACACATCTCGAACTTCCATTTGCTGAAATTCTGAAATTACTATCTACTCTTCCACTTGATCAAACAGTCAAGCTCCTCTCTTACAATCTACAGTGTAGATCATTTCAAAATTTCAGGTTTCACTATTTTGTGACTTTCGAAATAAAGGTTCTTGCCCTTAGGTTTACCGGGTGCTGAAACGTCGTCTGGAAACCACGTGCCCCCCCAATGGACGGTCCCGACGAATTCGGGATTTCGCGTATCATGATTTCCACGTTCCTGTGCAACTCGAAAGGGTTTTTAAACCTTGCACACGTTTTCCATATCTGACGGTCATGAGGGTTCTCCTTTTTCCCGAATAGATCCTATGGTTCCAACACTTCTGGTGTGGAGTCCTCTCTCCTTGTGGCTAGATGCCACCCCAGTTGCAGTTTCATAACACTGCTACACCTCCTGAGCTTTGTAATATGGTCAAGTAACTCCTTGACACTCAGGAGCATTCAAAGGTCTGAAATTGGTCCTCCATACACAATTTCTCCTCAAACCCTCGGTCCAAAGACCACTCAACTGGCCCATCTAGGCTCAACGTCGAAACCTTGGCTCTGACACTAAATTGTAACACTCTTTCATACTGTAACGCTCTGATACCAAACTGTAACGCCCCCATTCTGGGTCGAGCATGCGCTACTTCGCAGAAACAACAATCTCATACTTAATTCTATATATAAGACATGCATTTAAGCAAGTGAAACACATTTGAACTCAAAGTAACCATAAGAATTACTGCTATTATAAATAATCAATGGCTTTAAGATTAAATCATTCACAAAACAGAATACATGATAAATATAATACACAGACATGCAGAAAAGTAATTAAAACATCATCTGGTACTTATCTTTGAAACGGTGGTAATTCCACCAACCAGGTACAGGCCTTCCATGAACCTCCCAGCCTTAGACCACACTGCTCATCAAGCTTAGCAGTGGGTCACCCCTAAGCTGGGACTAAGCTCGACCCCCAAGGCAAGTAATCCTAGGCTAGGCTAAGGTTACAGGGAAAACACACAGTCACAAGGAAGGAATTCTCTCCCAGGAACCACTTATGCCCACTGCCCACAGACTCGCCTTCCCCACATGCCTGTTCCACCCCAGGATTATACACCTTCTCTGTCACTTGGACAGTCCTTCGGTTGCTAACCTCCCTTGCCTTGGGTTTAAGAAATAGACCGGACCAGAAGTCTCCAAGCTCTATGGCAGCTACAGGGTTCCTTCCAGGAGTTCTCTCCTTCCTCTGTGCACTCTCTCACCTGGAGAGAGTCACTCATAGGCCTAGCAACTTTTTCTTCCAAATTCAACCACCTCTCTCACCTGGAGATATTTTTGTACAAATTAGCCAACAAGACACATAAGTTCAAACACTACACGTCCACCACAATCAACGGGAATCCATACACAAACACCCCAGGGAAACTACAGATAGGTGCAATAGCATAACCAGGCTTAGAAGGGATGGGACACTTCCGTTTTCTCAATCTGGAAACATGGGATAGACTCACACTCTGGATTCTCAAGGATGCATGACGAATTGTCCACGCAGGGGTCAATTCAAACTCCATGTTTTAGAATGGAGAATGGGTGTACCGGCTTTATAGAACAACCACAGACTTTTTCCCAAATTCAAAACAGGCTTTTGGTTCAGGGGATGTACAGTTCAGAATATGCACGAGGTCTCCTCCAGAGGTTAGACTGGTTCACGCTCAGACCATCAGGTAGAATGGAGGAGAACCCCTACCATGGCTCATCTCAGCCATTTATTTGCATGGGATTGGGTTGACACTTGTCACCCATGAAGTTGCATGCTTCCATCAGTGTTCGTTCCTCCCACCATTTGGAAGTCACATGTCATTCCAAAAGAACTTAGGATAAAAACATATTACTCACATGGTCTTTTGGAATAATATTAAAATATTATTCCCAAGACTTGAGCCCTTAGGTTTAGCCCCTAGGTTCCACACTTATCCCCCTTTTCCCACCTTCCAGCCCCTAATCCCTTGCCCACTATGTGGAATCTTAGTCCCCCATCGTTCATTCATCGTGGTCGGTATGCACATAGCAGTGTTTATATTTTATTAATGTCATGCATTGATACATGTACAAAATCAGGCTCTTGGCCTTCAACCCTTAGGCTCTCTGGCCTAACATTCACATAAGCCCACCAGCTTATATAAACTTAGCTCACCAGCCTATAAAACATATTTACAATCCATTTCATAACCAATATTTACAACAGGGCTCGGCCTTGGGGACATTACACAGTACAACTCCCTCCTCGAGAACCAGACTTGGGATATGGTTCCCCTTCCTTCTGGGAGGAAACTTGTCAGATGAAGATGGGTCTATAGGACCAAGAGTGCAGTGGATGGAAAGATCAGCAGATACAAAGCTAGGCTTGTCTCCAAAGGCTTTCAGTAGGTTCATGGTATTGACTATGATGAGACCTTCTCTCCAGTAGCGAAGATGGATTCCATTTGATTGGCCCTTGCCATTGTGGTAGCCAAGGGATGGGAAGTCCATCAAATGGATGTGAAGAATGCATTTCTTCACAGTGATCTCTTTGAGGAGATCTACATGGAGCAACCCTAGGGATTTATGCAGGACTCATCTTTGTTCTGTCGATTAAAGAAGTCACTTTATGGCCTCAAGCAGGCTCTAAGGGCATGGTATGCCAAGATGGACTCCTACCTTTTGTCACAGAAATTTGTACATTTTAAATCAGACCCAAATTTATACATGCTCAGGACGGTTGATTCACTACTACTTTTAATTATGTATGTCTATGATTTTTTGATCACCGGTTGCTTGACTTTAATGATTGCTTCAGTCAAGAGGATTCTTCATGACAGGTTTTCAATGATGGACATGGGTCCGCTACACTTCTTCCTTGGACTTGAGATCGTTCAGGATGCATCAGGCATCAAACTATCTCAAGCCAAGTATGCACAAGATCTCCTTGAGAGATTTCACATGACAGACTGCAAGTCTTCTCTGACTCCTTTCCTATCAAGAGTCAAACTTGAGGATGGTGGGGAGACTCCACTGGTTGATAGCACATTGTACAAACATCTAGTGGGGATCATGTTGTATCTCACGCACTCCAGACCAGACCTCTCATATGCAGTTGGCATAGTTTCCAGGTTCATGCAAGAGCCACATGAGCTACATTAGAAAGTTGCAAAGC
>ML792123.1:239127-251660 GCA_009831015.1 Picea engelmannii | reverse complement strand
GGCTAAAGAAGGTATTGCTCCTTGTATCCTCATAGTGTGCTATCATTTCTTCCGTGAAAATTGTCCAAGTGACGAGTGATTTGCGAGAACAAATCCATCGATACCATACAAATTGATTAGGTTATAAATATAAAGAAGCAATTTGTACCTTTTGTGTATGTAGCACATTATGTAGATCAAAGAATTGCTCCATATGAAGTATCCATGTGATTGGGTCCTTGTCATCAAACTTCCTCATATCGATCTTAAGAATGTGGTTAGTCTTCAACCCAAAGTTGGAGTTTCTCCATTCTAGATTCACCTTCCTTGTGTCCTCATCATGAATTTCATGGGATGCATTTTCACTTTCAGGTATCTTCTCTGTTACAAAAATTTTCAATACTTCCATGATCTCCTCTTTTAAACCATCCATCTTTGCCTCCAACTTAGCTTCCATCTCTTGTAGTTCATATTTTGTTACTATCTTCTTTTGTAAATCATTTATGTCCCTACACATTTCTTCACCTTCATCAAGAGTCCAAGTAGGATTGTATGGAGGCTTATTTGGTGTAGAATTTCCCTTTTTGGGTGGCATGTTGGCCAAGTATCACTTTTGAACCTTGATTTTGAGGTGGTTCTTCTAGACAATATTTCTTCTATTGTATATCCCAAGTTTCGTCCCTTCTGGGTATGAAACTTTATTTTATGTAGTTCTCTGATATTTCTTCTCTGAAATTCCACAGGTTTGATCAAAATTGGATGTGCCAAGTGGAATTTATGGTAACTTCCCCACAACTTGTCGATTTTTGTCCTTTTTAGGAGATCTCACTTGTATAGCGTGACCCGCACAAAATAATTGATGTGAAATTATGAAACTCATACCTGAAATACTACAGACTGTCAACAATCCAATGAAATCAGTCCCGCTCAATTTGAATACTCTATGAAGAAGTTATGATTTTTTTACCTAGAACACCTTATTGAGAATAGTCAATAAGACTAGTTAGATACTGTATCTTACACAGGGTGTATATACAAATTTAGTATGACTCAAAATATAAACTTCTTATCAAAGATACCTTACTAATTTATGTGAATATCCTCCAGATTTCAAGGTCTGAAATGTTACAGAAAATTGTTTATAGCGAAAATTCTGCAATGACTCATTTAAGGATGATTCCAGAACTTTATCTTGTACAGGTTGTATCTCCGAAAGTGTAAGGCCTCAGGAGATGAAATTTTAACCCAACATACCTTGATCCATCTACTAAATATACTCCAATCCGTTCCTTTTGAAACATTGTAGAAAAAAAATTATAGTGAAAATCCCATGGTGTCTCAGATGTAGCAGCGAAACCCCAAGACCTTGAGCTCTGATACCATATGTTAAGAACCAAATATCAATATAGCATAGAAAAACCTCAGAAAAAGTACTCAACACCTTGAAAAATAGATAATTTCAGATAATAATCCTCTTCGAGGGGGCAACCTCCTTTTACCCCACTTAAATGTTCAAGTACAAGATGATTCCAAATGAAAATGTCTCCTAGGTATATATAGGAGACTAGGAGGTATAATTACAACTAATGGAATAAAGCCAACATAAATAAAATAACATTACTAATGTAATATGCCCCAATTAAGGGGTAATGAGCCAATATTAGGGCTTAACAATAGCGCACCAAACAAGAGTAACAAGAGAATATCATAAAGTCCAAACCATAACCAAGAGATAGTCCAAGCCAAAACCGAAATCTGCTAGTTGCAGCAGCCGCAACAACTAATCTCCTCCAAACTTGCGCACAAACTATCCAACTGCAATGCGCACAAGTGTTGCTTCTACAGTTCTGAGAATACTTGCCAAAAGGAAGACTGGCCTCATGTATTTATACCAATTCTGGCATATTGCCTCGGCCGACTTCTCATTTTGGGTGCTAAATCTTTAGTATATAACATTTCCTTTATCCGACTTCTTCTCTTGGAGGCTAATAACCTAATACAAGTCATTCTCTTGAGCCGACTTGTCTTCTAGGGTTATTAACCAATTAATTAGGATTTCTTCTTGCTTCCCAGAATATTCTATTCTCGTCAAGTTTACACGAGGAGGTAAATACCTCCTGCAACTACCATAATATCAACACTCCCTCCTGGTTAGGGAGGTATTGAACGTAATGGTCTTGAGAAGAAACATATCATTCACCTAGTAGCATCAACATAGTTGTATAGACTAACATGATTAGATCATGAGCATATCATCACTATCTATGTCATCAACTGCATCATCTATCGAAACCATACTCCATCTGAATAATCAAACATGATGTTGGATAAGTCACTCACTCCACAAAGTGACACAAGAACCATTCTTTTAATCCGGACATACGTCCTAGAAGAATAAAATGTCCTGGACCATTTTTTCATTTGGGGAATCTTTTTCCATTCATCATTCATCATTCATCTAGCTGATAATCATTTCCAACACTACTGATAGTTTTCAAGGAAATCGAAACAATGTAATTCGATATAACACAACTACGCCTATCCATAGTAGTACACAACTACAATCCAGTGGTACACTACCACACCAAGTAGCACACAGATACTTGATCAGTGACATATAGTCACAATCAGTGGAACAAATCCACAACAGTAGCATACATCTATTGTCCATATACATACAATCTCCATAATAATCATATCATATGATATCAACTTGCACAGAAAACATTGTTATGATATAAACTGAATCATATGAGCCATTCTTCCACTCACATCTGTGAGATCTGGAAGAGCATCTGCCCTCAGAAGGTAAAACATCAATGATGACCTATCTGGACTATTATTCTCAAGAAAGGAAGAATAATTGTCCTGATTTCTGAGCCTGGACCATTCACCTATCTGGGCCATTCCTTCGGCACTAAACAAAGTGCAACCTGGAGAGAATGATTCTGCCCTAGGGAATGTTTGTCCCTGATTAATGAACCTGGATGATTCACCTATCTGTGCCATTCCTCTGGCACTAAACAAAGTGCAACCTGGAGAGAATGAATCTGCCCTAGAGAATGATTATCCGGGCCATTTCCTAAGGAAATGACTGTCCTGCGCCAACCTCCAAAACGGACCATTCTTTGAAACTGCTCACAATTTTGAGCTTTGAAAGAACGACTGGCCAGTGAGGTGGACCAGTCTTCTTGACCACTATTGAGAGTGACCGTCAAGAAGAGAGACTATCCTAGACCATTCCCCCACACTAGCCACAAGGGGAATTGTTGTCTATGGTACATAAAAAATCCATTGAACCATTTTCATAACGAAAATGACCGTTTGATCTGGACCATTTTTTGAACTAGAAAATGCCTATTCGCTAGAAATCTCAAACCACTTTCCGAACTAGAAACTGCTCATCTTGGACCATTTTTCGAACTTGAAAAAAAATGATTGTCCATAAATCAATAGCACATTAATGCTCCCTCCCAACCTGGGAGTCATCTCTTCGTTTTTCAATAAGAAAGTCGTCTCCAAGAGCTCCATCTTGAGTATGCAAACTCTTTCATCTTGGACAGAGGCTTTACCAAAATGTCTTCTTATCTTCTCATCTATGGAGATATATATTGGAGAACCACTTTCTCTTTTCTGGAATTCATCACGGAGAGTGTAATGCTTGATCTTAATGTACTTCGGTCTTTCTGGAACACTAGTTTTCTGAAGGCTTCATTTAGCTCTGATCATTATAGTATATCATAGTTGAATTCGGCTCTTTTGTTTCTTGCTAGCTCATAACATCGTGGCAGGGCTCAAACTAGAACATATCCATGTGGAAATTCTTCGGTCATCATGAGAGTTTGTCGTGGATTATCAATCCATCATCTTGGACTTCTGAGTAATCATTTTAATACAATATCTTTGTTATAGAAATATTTTCACCACTCTTTTGTTGTGCGTTGAAGGCTCTGCGCCAAGTTGTTTGAATCCATACAAGATCTTCTTCCATATACATATAAGGTTCTCTTTCTGGTATACCTCAAAGCCTTGAGGTTTCTCTACATGTAAACTCCAACCCATGGATATTATGGACAATATATTGGCTCATGTAGAGGTATGTCTAGTTTACTAGAACAAGCAATCATCATAGTCTTCTCCCTCCATCTGGGAGAACCTCTAGTTCTGGATCTTGCAATGCTTACATTTATAAGTCTTCCATACATTGTTCTTCATCAAAAATTTCAGTTTCTCTACTTGATTGCTTTTAGTGAGTTCATATCAGGCTGGTAGTCTTGTGATTCTCGATACAATGACTGGTCGTTCTAGTTTTTCTTTCTTTCTTGGAATATTCATGTTCTTCCTCATGTTTCTCTTTAGCTCTTAGGTCCATGGAGTTTTCTATAGATTCCATGCCCTGAAGATTCCACTTATTTATTTCATCATAGGATCATGGATGTGTATGGACAACCATGGATACTTTAAGGCTTCTTTTCGAAGAAGACTTCTTCTAAAGTCACCTTGAACATGTGTTGCTTTTCATGGTTGCTACCATGGATAGATACTTCATCATCTTCAATGGATCATATTATTTAGGGTTAGCTCCCTCCTAATACTTTCTTCATGAATGAATGCATGCTCTTCTTTTGGAAATATATGATTGACTCCATCCATCTAGGAGAGTCCATGCTTCCGTCTGCATCCTTATTACCTTCTGCAAAGTGTCACAAATATTTTTTCAATTTCCTCTTGATTGTTGACTTCTTTCTGTCTTTACTTCTTCTAGGTTTCTTCAAGATTGATTCTGATTTCGGCTTATCTTGCAGTTGTTACTTATGTAATAGCTTCCACGTGAATTGTTACCAGGGGTTGTTGATGTACTTCATCCTTTCATGTGTATTTCTTGACTTGTAGTCATTGTGATAGCAAGTCCTTATTTTGTTGATCTTCCATAGGTGTAGTTTCTCTTTGAACATATTATATTCTAATAAATAGGTATGCAAGATATGTACAGAAACTATGTAAACATGGTATGTACAAGAAATATGAAGGATATTGTTACCTTGTCTTAGAAGAAGAAGTATGCTTTATCCTGCTTGGTCTTCTTTGAGGGTTTCCTTTCTTCGGCAACCGATGCTTTGTGTGTTTCCTTCCTTTTCTTTAACTCGGGACTATGATTCTTGTAGTGACCGTATTTTCGACAATTGAAGCATTGTATTTTTGACATATCTTTCTCTTGATTTGGTTTCTTTCTGGAGCCAAACTTATTTTTATTCTTGAAATGCTAGAACTTTTTTGTGAAGGCTTGATCATCATATTTCTTTTGGGGTTTCTCTTTTGCATTGATCCTTAATTCTTCTTGTGCACAAGAAGTCCAAATTTCTTCAAATGTAGGATACTCCTTCCTTGTGTTCATGCTTGTGGAAAATGCATCCCATGTCTTGGGAAGACCGTTGAATACTATATTTACCAGTTCCTTCTCTGAAATGATTTCTTCAATAGCTTGTAGTTGATCTCTTAACTGAGAGATTCTCACAAAGTATGATGTTATGTTGTCATCATCATTCATCTTCATGTCATGGAGCTCATTCTTCAGACTCATTACTTGTCCAATGTTTCTAACTGAAAAGAGGTTTGTTAGGGCATCGTACATCTTCTTAGATGAATCAAGATGGGATATGTAGGGTATCAAGTGGTATTTTATAGAATCCACTATGATACTCATGTAATTGATGGCATTGTCTTTGAACTTCTCCATAACTGCAATGCTCTACAGTTCCTTCTCTTTTCCTTCTTCAAACTTTGGTTCCACGATATTTCCTTTCATGATATCCAGCACTTTATTCTTGGCAAGGATTAGATCAATCCTTGTCTTCCATGCTCTGAAGTTAGAAGCCCCTTATAACTTGTTTTCTAACTTCATAGAGTAAGTCATGGTTTCTTTGACTTGGTCAACCCTAGATTTTGACCAAAAACTCAAAATTGACATCTTAGCTTGTTGAGAGTACCAGGAGATGCGTTAGGCTAGGGTGCAATAGTCTATCTAGAAATTAGATCAATCCCTTCACTTGATGTGCCTTGACGAGAGGGTTAGGGTTTCATTGCTGCAAAAAAAACTGACTGCAACTGCAACTGAGCAAATCCCCCCAATCCATCTTCCAGCGGCTAGACTGTCTGAAGAGTGTGGGCCCATAACCTATTAGAATATAATGGATGTGATTGTCTAACCATAGACAATATAGAAATATTTTCACCCAACCACCCCTGAGCACCTTAACCTTGTCAGATAATCATTTTGGAAGAAAACCCTAAGGCTAGATAGCCAAACAAAGGGTGGCACACCTTTTTCCAAGGATAGTGCACCAAACAAGAGTAACAAGAGCATATCATAGAATCCAAACCATAAACAAGAGATAGTCCAAGCCAAAACCGAAATCTGCTAGTTGCAGTAGCTGCAATAGCAACTCTCCTCCAAACTTCCACACAAATTGTCCAACTGCAGTGCGCATAAGTGTTGCTTATGCAGTTCTAGGAATACTTTCCAGAATGAAGACTGGCCTCCTGTATTTATAATAATTCTAGCAGACTGCCTGGGCCGACTTCTCATTCTGGGTGTTAAATATTTTGTATATAACATTTCCTTTAGCCGACTTCTTCTCTTGGAGGCTAATAAACTAATACAAGTCATTCTCTTGAGATGACTTTCCTTCTAGGGTTATTAACTAATTAATTAGGGTTTCTTATTGCTTCCTAGAATATTCTATTCTCATCAAGTTTACACATGGAGGTAAATACCTCCCGCAGCTACCATAATATCAACACCTCCATCACTATTACTCTTCTTGTTGGGAACCTTTCCTTTATCATTCATTGTCTTACTTGCAAGGGGAAATTTATTATCTCTACCTCCTTTCTTGCTAGCTCTAGACTCCTCCCGAGTCTCTTCCTGGATAAATCATCCCAAATCCTTTGCTAATCTGGAATATTTTCTAGAGCACAAAGTTCCTTAACAAATGGTTCCCGAGAATTTGGGAAACCATTCAATGCCACATTTAAATATTCTATGTCATCCACTTTGTCCCTAATATCTATAATATGATCACGTACCTAAGTGATCCTCATGAAGTAACTAGCAACATTGTGAGATCTAGACATCTACATGGATCTAAGTTTATTTTTCAAGATCATCTTATTGTTCAAGTTATCGCTTTGAAATAAAATTACCAGGGCATCAAACATTTCCTTGGTCATATTCTTCTCAGATAATTGAGGAATCAAATGATCCTTCATTACATCTAAGATCACATGCATGGTTGTGATCTACTTCCTCTCATGAGTTTCCAATGCTTTCGAATGTGTTGTTGAATGAACTACTTTGTCAACAATCTCCCAAAGATCATTTTCCTTCAAAAGAAAAGTAACTCTTGCTTTCCAAGATAAGAAGTCGGATGCTCCATCAAGTATGTCTTTAACTCTTAGACTTTTTGTTTTCATCCCTTAAATCTGATAATATGTCATGAAAACAACCTTATGTTGAATTTTTCCCCATACATAATTGTACGCGCCTTGTATGACCTATGCAGTGTGTATGTACACATTTTGCTACATTGTAAAACACATATATGCACTCTAATATTATTTTGTGTGTCTATGTATGCACTCTACTATACCATGTGTATGGCTCGACTAACCTGCAAAAACAAGTTCTTCTCTTGTACGATTGTTTTCGAGAAATTCATCCTTCGATTTTTTATTGTTGGTTTATAGATCTGTCAAGATCTCCTTGCAAATTTGATAGATCTATTACACATTGATGTGGATCTGAAATGTGGTTCCCTCTCAGAGTGAAAGCTCTGATACCATGTCAATTTTTGAATCCTAGCACGTAGATAAATGTTTTTACTAGTGATCTCCTTGTTGTTAATCAAATTTGCATCTCACAAAACAAAATACACTAAATGTAATAATTAACGAAAAATAAACAACGAAAGCAGAGAAAGAAATTCCAAACACACAAAGATTTATTCCCTTAATATCAATTTATCATTAGAATAATATCAAAGCTTACAAGGGCTCCCTTACTGGGAAAATCTCCCACTAAGAAATAATTGAAATCTATAGATAGCACCTACAAACCCTAGAAACTATCTCATTGTTGTATAGCCCCATACATCTAACCTGTTGAGATCTGTATGCACTATGGATTACTATAGCCCACATATGTACACACCATATTTCATTGTAAGGCACGTATATACACACCCTGAGTGATTTGCTTGATGCATACAACTCGGCCCTGTTATTGTGGCTCTGATCTTTCGGATCTTCTTGCGACTACCCCTATTCTCTCTTCTCCTTTCACCTAAGTTGATCTCTAGATGAAATTCCATCTTCACCTATCTGATATCTCCTTAAGAAAAAATCATTTTCTACTCTCTCTATGATGTGATCATATGAAGTGTCTTCCTCCTTCACCCTAGCCTTACTTTTATAGTCTTGAGCTATGACCTAACCCTAATCTCCAAAGTGATTAATGGTTGAGATTATATCTCACCTTAATTGAGATAAATGGCTAAGATTCATTTAATTCACTAATGATAATAACTTTAGCATTTGATTAAATTAAAATCAATTAATTAATAAAAACACTACTTTAATAATTCCTTTAATTAAATTAAATTACTAAGATAGAAGGATTTGGAATACTTTCACACATCTATACACTTAGACCTATGCGAAAGTGTTACACATCAAAATTACTCACTTCAATGGCGTCTCATTATCATTATCACAAGTGTCTCAAGTGTCACACTTTTGTCACAAGTGTCGCAAGTGTCGCATAAATCATTTTGTCATATCACTTATGTCACATCGTGAACGACATCACAAGAACACTTGACATATCCTCTAAGACTGATTGAAAGAAGGAAATATATCATCTAGCAAAGATTACAAATTTTTTCCTTGAGGAATCACCATCTTTAAATCATTTTTGAAGGTCGGTGCTCCCCTGCCCACTTGTAGGGAGTGCTACACTCCTTTCCCTCCTAGCAGGGAGCGTTGCAACGCTCTGTGGCCCACTTTGAGGGAGCGTCAAGCTGTTGAGTAAATCATGGGACAAATCCCTCTTATCTCTTAAGTCAGCTGAGAAATATCTGAGTCAGTTTAGCTCGAATCTAAGACAAAGGATGGATCTAAGGGGACTTCCATAAATGATGTAGAAATATCCTCAACTTATCCCAATAATATATAAGATGGTTAGGCCTCTCAAAGCCTATATAAAGAGGCTTTCTCATGGTGGAAGGAGGGAGAATAATCAATGAAAAGTAGTTTCATTTTGATTGTGGATCATTTGAGCAAGGGGTTGGACAAGGAGAGCTTGGTGAGGCTACTGCATCTACATCTACACTTTGTAAGCACCTTATTTTGTTCTCATTAATACATGTGCTTGGCCTGTTTCCTTCGAGATTGTGTACATTTGCATGAACTTGTCTCTTTTGGATAAATCTAGCTTTGAACTAATCATGGTAGAATAGGAAGTATGATTTGTCTCTGTTGTTTATGGGATTGAAGGACTCGTTAAAGGACTTGGATATCAAGCCCAACTTGGACTAAGAGAGGACAAACTTTGTAAAAAGGTACTCATACTTTCTTCCTCTTCTCTGCTATCTACTTTACCCAGGTTGTGACGGAGTTTCTTTTGAGAATATTGATATATATATATATATATATATATATATATATATATATATTGTCACATAGATCCACTTTGTATTGATCGGTGGCTATGTTTTGTCATCTCGTAGATCCACTGTGTATTTTTCATGGCTACAATCAGTTCATGTCATGGAAGTATAGATCCACATTGTATCTTTGGTGGTTATACCTTTTAAATCAATATGATTATGGATCCGTAGTGTCTTTTATGGTGGCCATACCTTGAAATATTTTATCACTCAAGCATAGGTATGCATGCCTTGGGTTTGAAACAGGTCATAACATTTGTATGATGGTTGTATGCAGCTTCTACTAGGTTCTTTGAGTCCATACCCTTGCTTCAAAAAAGTCTACAAAGTACTTCAATCATCAACTTTTGTCTTCTGACCTCGCACTTTGGGGGGCAATCTGATACACATGAAAATTACTCACTTCGATGACATCTCATTATCATTATCGCAAGTGTCGCACTTTTGTCACAAGTGTCACGGAAATAATTTTGGCATCTTGCTTATGTCACATCACGAATGACATCACAAGAGAACTTGAGATATCCTCTAAGACTGGTTGAAAGAAGGAAATATATCATCTGGCGAAGAGTACAAACTTTTTCCTTCCGGAATCACCATCTTTAAATCATTTTTTAAGGTCAGCGCTCCCTTTCCCACTTTCAGGGAGCGCTAGCGCTCCTTTCCCTCCTAGCAGGGAGAGTTGCAATGCTTTGTGGCCCACATTGAGGGAGCACCGAGATGTTGAGGAAATCATGGGACAAATCCCTCTTATCTCTGAAGTCAGCTAAGAAATATCCGAGTCAGTTTGGATTGAATCTAAGACAATGGTTGGATCTAAGGGGAGTTCCAAAACTGATGGAGAAAGATCCTCAACTTATCCCAAGAATCTCTAAGATGGTTAGGCCTCTCAAAGCCTATATAAGGAGGATTTCTCATGGTGGAAGGGGGGAGAATAATCAATGAAAAGTATTGTCATTTTGATTGTGGATCATTCGAGCAAGGGGTTGGACAAGGAGAGCTTGGTGAGGCTGCTACATCTGCATCTACACTTTGTAAGCACCTTATTTTGTTCTCATTAATACATGTTCTTGGCCTGTTTCCTTCAAGATTGTGTACATTTGCATGAACTTGTTTGATCCGGAAAGATCTTTTAATGACTGAGGTTGAGTTTTTTAATTGCATGTGTTAATTAACCATTTATGAAGCTAAATGAAAGAGGAATGATTTAATGAAGAATAATAGAAGCCATAAGACAATATACAGATCTGAACTGAAGCAATAAGAACAACAAACCATAACAAGAGAAGTGATAACGGAGTTCGTCACAAAATTGCCTACGTCTTCGGGCCTTTGTCTCAGTGGGGGAGGCTTCTTTATTTCTGTTCAAATCTCAAAAAGTACATAACAGCTATACCATTAGGCTACAAGAATGATCTGATCATGTTCTTCCAGATCTCTAGAACCCAGCAAAACGGATGATCGGAGCTCCCAGAAATGGCCCACAAGCGTATGCTCCTCAATAGCTTCCCTGCATAAAAATGGATTTGGCTTGGCTTCCCTTCAACATAACTCTGCTTTGACTGTCCTCCATGGCCTCAAACAAGCCTGGTTTTTATAGATATGAAGTTGGTTATCCATCCCCAACTTCCTCTCAAAAAGAGCCCAATATCTCCCAATAATGGCCAAAATATCCATTAACAAGATTAAAAATCAAATAAAAATCCAAACTGCATAGTTCAAACCCACTTTCTGCAATAATAAAGGGCCTAGCCCCCTAGAATGGTGCATGCCCCCCTATTAATGGTCATATGGCATCTTAATATGTCCAAGCACCAGCTCAAAGGGTTGCGCGTTGGCCCTAAGATCTTGCTAGCTCCTAGATTCGTGGCAGATACATGGGACCAAAGTCTAGAACAAGTAGCCCTCACATGCAATTCAAGTGTATAACCCCCCGGTCATGTGCTATGCTAAGAGACCATGGGTTGGGTCTTATCCCCAGCCCCCTTCGCACCATTTCTTAACATACATTGCAAAGTATATATTATAATGTGGGTTTGTTTAAACAAGCAAAAACATGGCACATTGGTGGTTTGTCCATTACTAAATCTCTGGCTTGACCATAGGTCGTGGGTTCAAAACCCATGGACCCCAAAAATTTTGAAACTTGCCACACAACTGTTGACTGGGTGCCACGTGGTTGCCCATGCCTGGGCCACATGGCACCACCACATTTGTCCGAATATTGACAAGTGTCACTCTGCCATTGGTCCAAGTATGCATCATCTGCCCAGTCACATGTCACCATTACTTCCACATGTCACTTCTGTCACTGCCACATGTCACCTCCGGAGAGTGCCACGTCACCCTTTGACTATTGACCTTTTTTTTTACTTTTTAGTTGTTTGGGAAAATGATCAGAGTGTGATAACTCTCTCATATGGCACTCATTTGAGAAAGTGAATATATGGTCGGAATCAACATGATGAGCCGATTGCAATGAAATTGGTTTCGTCCAATTCTGAGAACTTTCATTTTTTAGCCTTTTTAAGACCTGTCAGGCTCCTAGATCTGATTATGGATCACACCTCCCCACTAAAGGACCTTTTGGTCCCTAAAAGGTTACTGACCAGTCAACAAGATCAAGATAGGCCACCCAGCTTGTCCTCTGTCTCTGAACTCTGTCTTGTGCACCTGTCTCATCAAGATCAATTGTAACACAATCATGACAATTGACAGCATATTGTTAGCCATTTGAACCCTGTTACATCTTACTGAAGCCACTATCATCCATGTAGACAACATTACTAATGATAGCATCAAAAAGATGACTGCAAATGAGCTGATATA
>ML792123.1:219407-230333 GCA_009831015.1 Picea engelmannii | reverse complement strand
ATATTAAAGAAACCATAAGCCTCTCTAACAGAGCATGTGCTAGTATGTGGAACTATGTTGATGAACTGTTAGAGAAATTCAAAATGCCAGTCAATGAGGAGATTTCTCAAGTAGGACCTAGAGAATTGAGGATAGAAAAAATGGAAGATAACATAGGTAATAGTAAACAATCTATTGAGCAACTAACAGAAGGCAACAAAGACATCCTGAGTAAATACTTAATATAATCGATCAAACAAGCTACAACTACAAGTGATTTTGTGAATAAAATATATATATATACCTGAAAAGAGAAGTTGCAGAGAAAATGTGTGATGGAGAGATAGAATTAGAAAAAATGAAGGTAAGCAAACTGGAAGAAATCAAGAAGGAATACAACTCATGGATGGCATATGTAGAAGAATTAGCTTCAAATAAAGCTTCCTAATTTTTTGTATAATGTTTATTCCTTCATTGTATTCTAATTGTATTTAGAATAGGAGAAGTTGAAACAATAACATGTAATTGTCATCTGACATCATGGAAGTTATAGAATGTAAAGAGACCCTCTTGTTTTATAAAATACAACTACATAGAATATAGGAGGACTTTTTCCCATTATAGCATCGGATGGTACTATTATCTCTAAGAAAATAAAGAGAAGAAGTCATTTTTTAGAATCATGAATGTTTGAAAATGTGTGTGGGACTATTCTACATATGTTTTTGTTGTATAAGTTTCTTGAATGATTATCATATGAACTATTTCTATGCATGTTATTTGATATGCTTATGTGTTTGTGATTTTTAATGGATACATGGATGATGTTGCAGGTGTAATCTACAACTATTTGTAATTTACATATGTAGCTTTATTGCTTTAACATATTATTGATTGTCATGAACTATTTATGAAGTTAGTAATACAATTTTATAATGTGTCTACCTTGTTATAATTTCTCCTTATCAGGATAGGGTAGGATTATATTGAATAGTTAGTTTGAATTCTATTTTGAGTAGTTTAGCTCAATTTTAACCATAATTATTTGGAGGACAATTTGTCCTATATTTTGTAAACTAAAACCTTAAGTGGAAACCAGACCACATACTAGTCAAACTCTTCCATTCCAAATGAGAGTGAGTCTAATTGGGACTCACCATCGATCATTTCTCCACACCTTCTTGACAGTCCATTTGGACCCATCAACAGCACCCCAAACACTTTCAAAAGAGGAGTCAGAAGAAGGCTTTGATAAATATAGATGTCAAGGAGAGGGTGGAAAACACCTTAGACCTAGAAGGGAAGATTAGTTGTACTACTCTTCATAAGGAAGTAGCATTGGTTGGTTGCGGTCACAAGGAATAAAAGGAGATGACAAAGTTGTGCTGCATCAAGATCCACATCAAACAAAGTAAGGTGGATTTATTGTTTGATCCCGGTTCTCAATCCAAATTGATCTCTACCCAATTGTTTGAGAAGCTTGGATTAGAGACTCGTGAGCATCTATATACAACCATATCATTTGATCTATGTAAGATAAAACATAGAATTGAGAGTCGACAAACAATGTGTATTCAAGTTTTTCATCAACTAGAACTTTGTGGATGAAGTGGTATCATATGTGGTTCCATTGGATGTGTGTGGATTCATCTTGTTAAGCCCATAATTTTATGTAAGAGATGTCATCTTCAAGAGGACATAGAACTAGTATAGGATTTTCAAAGATGGGAAGTCATACCATAAATTCACATTGTGACGAAGACAAACTCTCTTTGATTAGTTCTCATCATGCCAAAAGAACCAATGGTAGCACAAATAATTTTGTCTTTCTATTTTTGAGAGAAGGAAAGCAACAAGGAGAAGGAATTGAGTTGGATATGAAGGAAACCTTGGAAGGATGTAGTGGAAAGTAACACCAGTAGCTACAACAACTAATTGAATCCTGCAAGGAGGTGTTCCAAGAACCTCAAGGGTTTCCACCCAAGTGAAAGTTTGAGACTAAGATTCAGTTGTTGTTTGAGTCACCACTACCAAACATTGGGATATATAAGTAGTCCCACTAGCTTGACATAGGTTAATTTTTTTATGGAGAAGTTCAATATTTGAGGAATTTCATTGCAAAAATTTCCACATTAGTAGCACCATTGCATGCCATGATCACCAAGGGAAATATATTCCATTGGAATAATCCACAACAACAAGAATTCTAGGACCTGAAGAGGAATATCAACAATACTCTAGTCCTCACCATGCCCAATTTACAATGAACATTTAAATTGGAGACTGATGCTCGTGGATATGCATTAGGGGCAATGCTTATGCAAGGAGGAAGATTGGTATGTTATCAATCAGAGTTGTTTCATGGAGAAATAATTAATTACTCCATGTATGATAAAGAGTTGTATGTAATTGTGCAAGTGGTGAAGAAGTGGAAACATTACCTCCTGGGGATAAATATCATCATACACACCAATCATCAACCCCTACAGTACATGCAAAGTCAAAAAAATGTGTAGCAAGTAAGACATTACAAGTTGTTTGGATTATTTCAATAATTCCACCGACTGATTAGGTACAAGAAAGAATCTACAAAAAAAATATCTGACATGATTTCGTGACCCTTACTAAAGAATATTGCGGCTACCGAAGTGATCATGCATCTTGATCCCTTCACTCATGAATTGTTGATTGAAGACTATGAGAGAGATGAATATTATAAAGAAGTGTACAAGTAGTTGAGGAGATATCGATCACTACCATGGAAGGAAATGAATATTACCTCCAAGACATGTTTTTGTACAATTTGGAGAAGTTGTGCATTCCATAGGTCAAAATACTTCATCTGATCAGGGAAGCTCACACTTCCAAAATCGTTATACATTTTGGCATAATGAAGACAATGGTAAATTTTTAGAGGTATATGTATTATCCAAATATACAGGATAAGGTGGTGATATTTCTTATAGGTTGTGTTCTTTTCAACACAATCAAGCCAAGCAACAGAAAGCTTGGTCTTTATAAGCCACTTCTAGTACCAAGTAGCCTTGGGAAATCATATCCATGGAATTTGTTGAAGGGTTTTATATGTCTCATAGAGGGCATGACTATTTTTTTGTCAAGGTAGATGACTTCAAAAATATGTATGTGCTCATTTTGTGCAAGAAGCCAATGTTTGGATGAGAAGCAGATGAGTTTTTTTTTAGTCATGTTTGGGTACATTTTGGATTGCCAAGCTCCATCATATTTGATTGATATAGTAGGTTTTTAGGTAGGTTCTAGACAATGCTTTGGGAGAGAATGGATACCAAGTTGACTTATGTAACATCCCCACTATAATCCCCGATTTAATTAATGTTTATGTATATATAATATGTGGCTATGGCCAAGCGGTGTAATATGTGAATTGTATTTCAATGTTTTAATAATAAAATGTGATGTCAGTTTCTAAGGGTACATGGACAGGCATGGGGGATGAATTGATCCACAAGAGAGGGGAAGTTCTAGGATAATGGATAATAGGGGGTCCAAGGTGGGATTACCCATGTATATTAATTCAACCCATTTTCCTAAATTTGTTATTTGTATATGAACCTTCCAATTTCTGATTGAGTGTTCCTAAATCCAATCATTGAATACATGTAAGAGGGTGGGTGTGAGTAGTCACATCCCATATGTATTGGGAACATGGGGGTTGAGTAAAATCATCTTGGGGAAGAGTGTGAGTCAAGAAAGGCAATCCAAAGGGAGGAAATTCGTATGGTTGGAACAATAGTTTTACACATTGAGTTTTTGGGCATGAGGAGAAGGTAGAGAGAAAGGAAGAGAGATTGGAGATGGTGCATCCATGGAGGGATAATTATAGAGAAAGCTAGAGCATAT
This sequence comes from Picea engelmannii, assembly GCA_009831015.1. Taxonomy (NCBI): domain Eukaryota; kingdom Viridiplantae; phylum Streptophyta; class Pinopsida; order Pinales; family Pinaceae; genus Picea; species Picea engelmannii. Next base: position 226,475 of record ML792123.1, on the reverse strand, counting down.
TGGAGCGTATATGGAGAGTTTTGGATATGTATAACTGAAGATCCAGGTTTTTAGGATTGAAGAGTGAACTCTTGAGTGAGTTTCACTAAAATAGCAAGTGTTTGTGGTGTTTTTTTGGTAGTTTTCCTAGCAGCAAGTTCCCTTGAATTCTCAGTTGATAGATTCTTGGTTACCTATGCCAGAGAGACCCTAATAAATTAAATATAGGACACCTGAGGGACTGAAATCAATGAAGGGGTAAATTCCTTGGGTTGGGTAGGTCAATAGGAAGAGAGATGGTGGATAATCGAGATAATTGTAGGAATATATCAGTGAGTTTTGAGTTTTATGAGTTGTGAGTGGATTGTGAAAGACCACCTTATTTTGTCGATTACTAACCTCATCTTGGGGGTATTTTTTTGTTGAGATTTGGAACAAAAATTCTATGGTTGGGTGGAACGTTCTGTAGAGACCCAGCTTAATTAAATACAAAATTTAATATAATTAACATATAATTTCCTTCTCATACATAAATTATTCATTCACATCATAAGCATAAATATTCTGCATAAATCAAAATCTATCTACAGCATGAAAATAACTCAACAATTCACAATAAAATACCTGCTTCTGATGTTAATTCTCATCGATATGGTTGTCCCTTCCCTATTGCCTTGCCTAGCCTGATGCACTGACCAACTCTGCCCAAACCGACTAACCTCCCAGCCAGCTAGGAGTAGCCTGTCCGGCTCCCTAGCTCCAGGAAACTGAAAGGAATCCTGGCCCCCGTGCCCAAAACCCCTAGCAACCTGGTGCCCCCTGCAATGATACTCAAAGACTGCAGAACTCCACCATAGAACCAGAAAATCCAAGCAAAGAAACCAGAACTCTCATCCCCCTCCAAAATGTTTCCTCCCCAAAAAAAATGATCCCCCTTCCCATAAGACTCCTCCCATCATATCCCTCCTTCACCAACTCTTTCCCCCTCATTAATTTCCTTATCCCTTTATTCATTATCTTATCCTCTTATTTAATGTCTTATCCTTTTATTTAATGTTTCTTATCCTTTTATTTGATGTTTTATCCTCTCCCCGTATACGTAAATCTTTAATACATTAAATTATTAACCCCCTTTAATTCTTTACTCAATTAATTAATAAGTCAATTAATAATTAATTAATCATGGACAAATAATTAATAATAATTAATTAGTTAATATTATTTAAGAAATAATTGTTGTTTAACTAACATATTAGGACAGTCGGATTATCAAATTAATTATTATTAATCATCCCTATACATCTATTTAATCAGGGTTGTTACACGTTCATCCCAAGTAGTTGGTTGCACAACAGATTTAAAAGATAAGTGTTTTATCTTGTTAATGTGTTATTTTTGTGTCTATAATTGTTGTGTGTGAACTCTAAGTATGAGAACATATTTTATATTTTGTTGTAATGAAGTCTATTAGCTACATTCATGTCTATTTTAGTATGTTGTATATGTATCAATGTAATGGCAGGGAACAATGGTTCAATATGTTTTTAATTCATAGTTGAAAACTACAACAAATTAGTTAGTTGTAAAAGAATTAATTAGTTAACAGAATTTTTGTTTTTATGAGTATTACGCATTGTATTGTCCCTCGGTTGGGTTGGGGGATGTTACATTATGGTATCAGAGCATCTAGTTCAAAAATTGGGCTTGTATGGGCTCAAACTAGAGTGAATTATTGAAATTCTCTTTTGCATATTTTGTCTGTGACAGATTTGGGGAAAAACAGATAATTTAGAGAGAAATCCCCAAATCCATGGGAAAAATCTGAGTTTAAATTACTCAGGATAGTTTAAGAATTTTAATGGAGTAGAGAGGTAAAGTTGTAGAGATGAATTCGACTTGGAATGGTTGAATTTCGAGCTTTATATGGTTGTTATAGAGTTGCATGCAGTTTGGCAAATTAACAGTCGAGATCTCTTTTGATCTCGATATCGACAATTGAGATTCGTCATGATAAATTTAAAAACTCATAAGGTATTGGTTGTTTAAAAGGTTGAGTAAATTGATGGCCGAGATTAAATTTCGACATTTTGGAAAATGAATCAAATCGACAGTCTCTTTTCATTTTGGTTGTCTTGAAAGGTAGATCCAATCAACGACCAGGATTCATTTCAAGGGATTTTGAAATGGATTAGATCGACGGCTTAGATTCATCGAGGCTTTAGGTCAAAAATTTCTAAGTGTGGAATTTTCCAAGAGAAATCGTTGACAGTCAATGCTCTCGTTGGCCAAAATGGTGAAGAGTTATGTTCGTCCATAAGACATCTTTGACTGTCGATGGTTGATGGTCAGCGTTGGCCGAATCCAGTGAATTATTTCCAATATCCAACAAACATCGTCGATGGACGATGGGTCAATGGTTAGGAATCGATTGATTTTGGTGAAACATTTGAATTAAGTAAGAGAAGTCGTCGATGACCAATGTGTCGATGGTTGGGCGTCGACCAAATTTGAAAAATTGTTCAGGTCACCCAAGAGAATCGGTCGATGGTCGATGGAGAAATAGGGTGATGAAATGTCATGCCACATCAGCATCCATGTGTTGTGCCACATCATCTAAGTTGACACCTCAGTATGATGTGTCATTCCATGTCAGCACCCACGTGGCATGCCACATCAGTAGTTTCCACATCAGCCAACAGAAGTGGTCGATGGTCAGGTCGATCGATTTAAAGAAGTGTTTTCATCAGTCATCGAAGATTTTCGATTTTCAATGGGATGATGATCATCGGCTAAATCAATGAGGAGTTCCATTCACCAATGAATATTGTCAACGGTTGATGGTCGAATCGACTGATTTATAATTGTGTACAAATTGGTTTTCGGGGGGATGGGTCGATGGTCGATGGTCGCATTGGAAGATCAGGGAAAGTGTGGTATGCACCCAAGGAAGAATGTCAGTCACTAATGACTGATGTAGCGTGGATCAATGGCTCATATTCCGCATGATTTGAGATCAACGGTTCATATTTAAAGGGGTTGTTACAGTAGTAAAATAGTTGATTTTATGTGAAATTTTGTGGTTATTGAAGGTCATTAACTTGCAGGGAATTTTTTAGGACCTAAACGAAGTTTTTAGTCAATTAAAACCCACAAGAATAGAGTGTGTTTTTAAAAGAACTCGGAGAGAGCTAGCCAATGATATAAACGGCTTGCAAAATGAAGCTTGTATGAGAAAGTTACAGCCAAAATAGTAAGGGTAAAATTTTGGCACCAAAGTTACTTCCAGAGGGCATAACTCCATACTCAGAAGTCTATTTGGTACACAGGAATATTCGATGGAAATCTTATGACCCATAGAATCCATCGGTGAAGTAATAATTTGGTTATGGGTTCCTAAAAATGCACAGGGGGAGAAATAAGACACATGTAGCATGCAGGGATAAATTGGGTAAAACAACATAAACTTCTCTGGACCATAACTTTTAGCTCGGAGCTTGAATTTGAGAAAACGAATAGTCAATGGAAAGGTATTGAGGAGTAGAAGACATCCGTCAACTTAGAATTTTTAATTAGGAAACACATTTTCTCATAAATTAATAAATATATTTATGTAACAATAAAAGAGTGGAAATTGCAGCATGTAAATGTGGTAACTTTTCACTCAAAATTCATATTGAGGCATGAGTATAGACATTGGAAAGTTGTTTTAGAGAGGAATGCATATAAGGAATAATAATTTTGATTTGGTGCAATATTTACTCCATAAATTGGTGAAGAAATAACTTGTATACTAATGGATGAAATAATTTATGTTATGCATGTTTCTAACAGTAATTATTACATGCACATTTCTTACAGAATTAGAGGTACAAAAAGAAATTTTGGTTCTTATATGACAACTAGAGTTATGGAAGATAATCAAGGATATTACATCCATGAGGAAGAGATCATAGATATGCATGTCATCATGGGGAATGTTGAGACAGATTCAAATGGAAGAACATATAGGCAGGAGTTTGTCACTATGAGAAGCCTACATAGGGAAGTGTAGAGCTATAGAGCTGTGTTGGCAGCCAATTAACTTTTTCTAGTGTCTTATAAGCTACCTGCACCAATGTTTTTGCAAACATCAATTTTTCGTCGCAATTTTCTAATAAACGACATTTTCATTTTTGCGACATTTGCACATTTGCCTTCGTTTTGTTTTCACGACTGTAAGCGTGAAAACTTCGCCTTTCAAAGTCGCATTCAAGCCATTATTTGAATTATCAATATCTCTTTGTCGATATGCCTATTGAGCTTACCTATTATTTATCATTATACAACTGGAAAGATCCTTTGATCGGTACTCATACTTCGATTGATTGTGTAATTTGGTTTTATTGAGTTTGTAAGGCATTTAGCATTTGGACTTGCATTTTATTCGACCTACCTGACCATTGATTTTATGAAAATGCATAGGGGTTATGATTATTTATATATATATATATATATATATATATATATATATGTCTTTTGATATAATCCTTATGTTAACGTTTTCATAACTATTGGCTTGTCGGTTATATGAATTGGCACATTGGTTAAATGATTGATATGAGCTGTTACAATACATTAGCGCATAGTTGATGTTGGTTTTAATTTATATGTCGGATGTTTAAAACTATGGCATAACATTTGCACACATTGGTATATATATTTGATTTCATTGGTTGGGCAAATGACTTGATTGTTGAACTACTAATGGGTTGAACAACTATGAAAGCCGACGGTTGTACCTTGGCAATAATTGTGATGCATGGAAGAGATAAACTCCACCACCTTCATATGCTGGCATTTATGCCTATCCCTTATTCCCATTCACTTCTGTTAGCTCGGGAAGCTCTTCTCCTGTGTATGTTATGATCCAAACCCTCGGCTTACCATGTGCTCGGCTCCATGGCACCAGTTGTGCGAATCAAGCCAAATGGCAACCAACCCTTGTTAATGTTTGACAATGCTCGCAAACACTTGGAGGATAACGGATGGCTTACCTTCGTGAAATGATTTGAGGGTTTTAATCTAGTTGTAGCACGACAGTTTTCCATAACTTTCGATGGCTGTAGAGACAAGGTGGGTGACATATAGTTAGAAATCGATGAGAAAATTATCAGTTCTGCTACAGGGTTACCTACTACAGGCCAGCGTTGGTTCAAAAATTGTAAGGTCGAGGAGGTCCCATGGACACTGTTGTTCCTCTCGCGCAAAGTCACCTCTTGTGACAGAGGTATTCCCATCTCTGCACTTAAACCACGATGGCATGATACTTTGATGGTAATCAAATAGTTCATGACCTATGAAGGTCGATACGGACTTGTGTTTCTCTACCACCTGTGTTTGCTAATGAATTTTATGGGATACTCATTGAATATGCCTTTTTACTTTCATCGTAGCCTATATAAAATGTCAAAAAGGTTTAAAAGGAAGAAGGCTGACAGTAGCCTATTCCACCATGGGCTTATTAAGCTTATCATCGTTTATCACTTGAGTTTGCATGATGATAGCTGGAGAGCTTTCATCACTCGTAATGGTTTCGATGACACAGACCCCATCCAGGTTGAAAAACCTATGGTGACTGAAGCCAAGGCTGAGCCACCTATGCCCTTCCATATCCTATTGCCCTCTCCTAAGCTTTCGACCGACCCTAAGGTTGACTCACCCGACACTATAACTGAAAATGTTGAGATTATTAAAAGGCCCGCGAGCAAAAAGCTGAAGGCAAACCCTACTATTAATGCCAAGGATAAAAAGAACGCTAGGCTCATTTCAAGGATGGCCAGGAACAAGCCTAAACCCTTTGTTGATTCAAAACCTATCATACTAAGTGAGGATTCTGACTCCGACATAGAACGTTTTTTAGCCGATGAGTATCCTTACTCGCAGGGTTTATGCCCTGAATCACCTTACGATTTCATGACAAATCTCCCCCCTTGCCTAAGGGATAACCCTGGCTACCCTGGTATTAAGTTGCCTAACGAAACCCTCAACCACATGTCCAAACCCTTGCCTTCTCTTTCAAAACCCACATAGTCTCCTTGCGACCAATGCTATTCATGGTTGGAATGATATTACATTGATGTTCCCCTACTCCAATCGAAAATTCAATCGCTGGAAGATCAAATTGCAGTATTGACCAATCAAAGAGCCAAGCTCCAAGTAGCTGATAAGAAGAAGAAGACAACAGGCTCCATCCTTTTCAAGAATGTTGAATCGGCCACAGCCGTTATCAACTCTAAATTGGAATGATCAAGCCGTCTCGTCATTGTTCAGGTATGATTTTGATATCGTTTAAGTTTTGTGAATAAATAGTATTAATATAATGGGTCAAATTTGGTTCTTGAATAGCTCTGTTATATTTCGAAATGGCTCTATTATAACGACATTCATCCTGTATACATTTCCACTTGCTAAAATTAAATGGAATTTCGTTTTAGATTCCTGAGTTAATCATTCCTAGTTTAGCCTTTGTTAGATTTTTTATCAGATTCGAATGGTTTTCGTTTTGATTTGATTTAATCGTGTGTCTGATTGAGTTAACGAAATGGACGTTTTTCTTTCAATTGAATTGGTTTGGTATCTACTCTGAATAGTAAGTTTTTCATGCTCAAATTAGAATACAATCATGTTGGATTTGATTTCGTTATGGTTCGGATGCTCTGATTGGTAAATGATTTCAATGAATTTGGTTGTTACGATATGTTCTGTCACATAATTTTCCAAATTGGGAATACCACTCTGTTTAATTTAATTTGGAAAGAACGACAAAGAATTAATACGCCAGGACTGCTCAGTAATTCTACGCAAAGCTAAACCTCCAAAAAGCAACTTGAGTAAAGAAGAACGTGCAGCCTTAAAGGACTTAAGAAATGATGAAAATTTGGTGATCCTTAAAGCAGACAAAGGGGGTGCCACCATACTCATGAACCTCAATGATTATAATAAGAAAATGAAGGAACACCTCTCCCAGAGCGGCAGCTATAGAAAGCTTAATTGCAACCCTATTAAGAAAATCATAAAGCAAGTAAAGAATGCCATCAACAACTCCAACTT
>ML792123.1:191593-207150 GCA_009831015.1 Picea engelmannii | reverse complement strand
TGATATGAGTTGTTACAATACATTGGTGCATAGTTGATGTTGGTTTTAATTTATATGTCAGATGTTTAAAACTATGGCATAATGTTTGCACGCATTGGTATATACATTTGATTTCATTGGTTGGGAAAATGACTTGATTGTTGAACTGCTAATGGGTTGAACAGCTATGAAAGCCGACAGTTGTACCTTGGCAATAATTGTGATGCATGGCAAAGATAAACTCCACCACCTTCACACGCTAGTATTTATGCCTATCCCTTATTCCCATTCACTTCTGTTAGCTCAAGCAGCTCTACTTTTGTGTATGTTATGATCCAAACCCTCATCTTACCATGTGCTCAGCTCCATGGCACCAGTCGTGCGAATCGAGCCAAACGGCAACCAAGCCTTGTTAATGTTTGACAATGCTTGCAAAGACTTGGAGGATAACGGATGGCTTACCTTCGTGAAACGATTTGAGGGTTTTAATCTAGCTGTAGCACGACAGTTTGCCATAAATTTTGATGGATGTAGAGCCAAGGTGGGTGACATACAATTAGAAATCGATGAGAAATTTATCAGTTCTTCTATAGGGTTACCTGCTACAGGCCAGCGTTGGTTCAAAAATTGTAAGGTCGAGGAGGTCCCATGGACAGTGTTGTTCCTCTCGCGCAAAGTCACCTCTTGTGACAGAGGTATGCCCATCTATGCACTTAAACCATGATGGCATGATACTTTGATGGTAATCAAACAGTTCATGACCTGTGAAGGTCGATACGGACTTGTGTTTCTCTACCACCTATGTTTTCTAATGAATTTTATGGGATACTCGTTGAATATACCTTTTACTTTCATCGTAGCCTATATAAAATGTCGAAAAGGTTTAAAAGGCAGCAGGCTGACAATAGCCTATTCCACCATGGGCTTATTAATCTTATCATCCTTTATCACTTGAGTTTGCACGATGATAGTTGGAGAGCTTTCATCGCTCGTAATGGTTTCGATGACACAGACCCCGTCCAGGTTGACAAACCTATGGTGACTGAAGCCAAGGTCGAGCCACCTATGCCCTTCCATATCCTATTGCCCTCTCCTAAGCGTTCGACCGACCCTAAGGTTGACTCACCCGACGCTATAACTGAAAATGTTGAGATTATTAAAAGGCCCACGAGAAAAAAGCCGAAGACAAACCCTACTGCAATGCCAAGGGTAAAAAGAATGCTAGGCTCATTTCAAGGATGGACAGGAACAAGCCTAAACCCTCTATTGAGTCAAAACCTATCGTACTAAGTGAGGATTCCAACTCTGACATAGAACGTTTTTTAGCTGATGAGTATCCTTACTCGCAGGGTTTATGCCCTTAATCACCTTACGATTTCATGACAAATCTCCCCCCTTGCCTAAGGGATAACCCTGGCTACCCTGGTATTAAGTTGCCTAACAAAACCCTCAACCACATGTCCAAACCCTTTCCTGCTCTTTCAAAACACACACAGTCTCCTTGCGACCAATGTGATTCATGGTTGGAACGATATTACATTGATGTTCCCCTACTCCAATCGAAAATTCAATCGCTAGAAGATCAAATTGCAGTATTGACCAATCAAAGAGCCAAGCTCCAAGCAGCTGATAAGAAGCAGAAGACAACAGGCTCCATCATTTTCAAGAATGTTGAATCGGCCACAGTCGTTATCAACTCTAAATTGGCATGATCAAGTCGTCTCGTCGTTGTTCAGGTATGATTTTGATATCGTTTAAGTTTTGTGAATAAACAGTATTAATATAATGGGTCAAATTTGGTTCTTGAATAGCTCTATTATATTTCGAAATGGCTCTGTTATAACGACATTCATCCTGTATACATTTCAACTTGCTAAAATTAAATGGAATTTCGTTTTAGATTCTTGAGTTAATCATTCCCAGTTTAGCCTTTGTTAGATTTTTTATCAGATTCGAATGGTTTTTGTTTTGATTTGATTTGATCGTGTGTCTGATTGAGTTAACGAAATGGACGTTTTGCTTTCAATTGAATTGGTTTGGTATCTACTCTGAACAGTAAGTTTTTCATGCTCAAATTAGAATATGATCATGTTGGATTTGATTTCGTTATGGTTTGGATGCTCTGATTGGTAAATGATTTCAATGAATTTGTTTGTTACGATATGTTGTGTCACATAATTTTCCAAATTGGGAATACCACTGTGTTTAATTTAATTTGGAAAGAACGACTCTGTTTTTGTAAAAACAAGGTTCTCATGTAAGCCTGTGCAAGTGCGACCGAACCATGGAATGGATTTGATTCATGATACCTATGCTAAACCCCAGCCGATTGATTCGTTTGGTTGGATTGTTGTTAGTTCAATCATTTCCATGAGTTAGATTTGTATCATAAATGAATGCTTTGTTTGATTTTGATTTGTAAAAACAAATTGATCAACGTTCGTTATTTTTTCTGCCAAATCCGATTATAATTCATTGTCAAATGAACGATTTTGATCAAAGTCGATCTTGTTTGCCCAATTTGCAATAACAAATTACGAATTTTGTTGCTAATCAATTGATCTTGTTATGATTTTATTTGAATTGATTTTCGCGCCAGTTTGAATTGATCTATTCGCGGCATGAATCGTTTGCTATATCGACACAGTTATAACGATTTGAAAATGATCTTGTCGAATTCATACTTCTTGTTGACAAGGTAGAGTAACAGTTGCTCACGTTTTGTTTTGATTTCGATTTGTTATGAAACGATTGCATTGTTGTTCCACATAATTTTGTCACCCGACTTTGTGGTAACAAACAAAACAGAGTATGCCTATCGTTGTAGTCATTCAATTGATTTGGATCCTGTTTGATTTTGAATAGCATAACAAACTCAAATTAAATGATTCGTTTTCAAATGGCTATTGGATGTTAATTAAACTGAAATCTTTAAAATATTTTTAATCGATTTTAATGTTGATTATGTGCCTTATTTAGACCAGCTACAGAATCAGATGATTCTGTAGCTAGTTTATAGAATTAGATTTTTATTATTTTATTAATAAAAGACCCTGCTAACTTGTCTATTTTTTACCCTTTTCAAGTGAATTCGAATTGCATGGGACTTGATGGACAGTCTAGGGGATATTTGGATGTTTTATTTTTATTTTAGTTCCTAGTTTAGTCAATTTTGGGATATCTTCCCAGATTTATGTAAACAATTTTCATAACTTCCACGGGGAGGTTTTACCCTGTGGAAAACTTATAAATAATTATTCTTTTTGTAATAAGGATCATCCTCGCTTGTGGGAGAACTAGGATTATGGATATCTAATACAGACTGAGACAGAAGTTGATGCTCTGCTACAGCTTTCGCTTTCATAATATCAATCTTTTGTTTCATGTTTATGTTTATCAATTTGCATTAGATTAGTGACTACTTTAGCTATCATAGTCTTTCGAAGAATTATATGTATTAATTAATGTTTCATCCATATCTGATTTCTTCCATTACTTAAAAATACAGCAATTATTTGATTCAGTTTAAGAATGGCAGATTTCTCTTCTTCATCAATTGAATTATTTTGTATAAGCCTTTGCATACAGGTTTACCTAATTGTGGAGATTTATAAATCATATGATTGTTGTGATTTTTATGTCTTGTTTGTCCTATAAACAAACTTAAAGAGCACTACAGCTATCGTTTACGAGAAGCTTCTGGATTATTCGATGTGGGTTTCCTCCCTCCGATCTACTAGCATAGTCATCATACACAGGGCAAATCTAGAGCGTTTCTCCAGGTTAGTTTGTGATTTATTTTCATTATTTTTTTTAGTATAATTCAAGTAGTTTGATTAGATATATTTGTAGTTTAGATTAGTGATTTAGTTTAGTTAGTTTTATGTTTTATTTCTGCTCATAAAATATAAAATCAACAAAAACATCTTTCTCTGTCTTAGGGCAGAATATTAATGAGTTTTTCAGGTTTTAATTAAATCTGTAAATTGTGGATATTTTACATTTTGTGAATAAGTTATATTGTAGTTAGTAGTTAGATAGTTAATTAGTTAGAGTTAGTATAGTAGTAATTAGTAGATTGTATATATAGAATAGTTAGATTAGTTTAGTTTGTTCTAATAATTAGTTTTAGTTTAGTTTGTTTTATTTAATTTTAGTTAGATTAGTTAGTTTAGATTAGTTTTATTTTGTTTTATTAGGACCTTATATCGGCTAATGGAGCCGCTAAACCCATCAGGGTGGTTCATCCCAAACGGATTGGGTTATTAGACAACCCCGGACCGGTTCCACTCTCTCAGTTGACGGACGGTTGATTTCGCCCGTCAACAAGATAATAATGAAAGCATTATGAAGGCTCAGGAAGAGATACTTTAGAGCTTAAACATGTTGCATAAGCAATTTAACAAGGACTCTGGAACTAAGCAAGAAGCTAGTGCTAGACAAGTGTCAACATCTAGATCCCATAGCAAAAGGGATGATCATGGAAATGATATGTAGTCAAGAAGCATGAGTAGACACCATCATTCACCAAATAAATCCACTATAAGAACTCGTGCAAGTTTAGGGCAAAGGAGAATCCCAAGCGTGTATCCTTTTATGAGGAAAAGGAGAAGGCTTGAGTTAGACATCTTGCAAGGTGATCTTAGGAAGATTAAGCCACCAACTTTCAATGGTGAGCACAGGAAAGGAGAATATTCTAAGGCCTAGATGTTGGAAATGAAGAAATATTTCTAGTTGCATGATTACCCCTCACGGGTTGAAGCTAGAATATCCACTTACCACTTGCAAGGAAGGTAGCCATGTGGTGGGATCAACTTAAGCAAGCCAAGAACTTGGATGAGAAGAGGATATCATGGAGGTATTTCAAAGGATATTTCCAAGAGAAATATGTGTTCGAGCATTACTATGAAAGAAATATGAAAGAATTCTTTGAACTCAAGTTGGGAACCATGACAATGGAGGAATATGAGAAGTGGTTCTTTGAATTCTTGAAGTATGTTGAATTCATTAAGGATGAGAAGGTAAAAATCCAAAGGTTTCTAAGTGGGTTACCCTCCTTCTATATTGACAAGATACAATATGATAACCCCGAGACGTTGGAGGAGACCATAAGGAGAGATAGGAATATTTATGAGCAGAGAAAAGGAAGGTTAGTGTTCCAAAAGGCTTGGAATGACAAGATGAAAGGGGAAAAGGATAAAAGGAAGAAAAATTTTAACCCACCCTTTTTCAAGAACACTCAAGTAAATCAGCAAGGTTAATCAGCCCAAAATGAGCACAAGATTGTAGATTCATTTAGAAAGAGGCCAAGGAAACATTTTATTCAATGTTGGGGATGTGAGAGAAATCACTTATATAGGGACTTCCCTCACAAAGGGAAAAGAATGAGGATTGTCCACAACATTCAGGAGGCTAAAACTATGGAATTTGTGAGAGGAAACATGCCAAGAATTTATGCATCCTTGGACAACAAGCAAGCAGAATACCAATCCCCCATGATCGAAGTAGAAGGTAAGATTGTTAACCATCCCATAGAAATTTTGATTGATTTTGGATCTATGCATAGTTACATAAATTCTAACATTGTTTAAATATTTCACTTGCAAAGGAGTAAGCATAAGAAATATTGGTTAGTTTAGTTAGCCACGGGAGCTAAGAGAAAGATCAATGAGTTGGTTAAAGATTTTTTGATAGGCATGAATGGACTCAACACAAAGGTAGATGTAAACATCATGCCATTGGGTTCATGTGATTGTCTAATTGGCATGGATTGGTTGGAAAAACATCATGTTTTCCTAGACTGTTACAACAAGACAATCACTTGTCTTGATGAGGAAGGGCAACAAGGAATGATTCAGGGCATTCCAAGAGTTGTGTTTGTTAGAGAAGTTTCATTCATGCAGTTGAAGAAGAGTTTTAGGAAAGGATATCAAATTTTTGTAGCCCATATGGAAGAGGCATCCAAAGATAAAGTGGCAAGCATTGAATATCATCCGGTCTTAAAGGATTTTGAAGATTTTTTTAGAAAAAAATCAAGATTTCTACCAAAGAGAGACATTGATTTCTCTATTGATTTGGTAACATGTGTTTACCCAATGTCCAAGATACCTTATATAATGAGCACACCAGAATTGAAATATTTTAAGATGCAACTTGAAGAGATTTTAAAGAAGGGGTATATACACCCAAGTGTTTCACCTTGGGGATCCTCAGTTCTTTTTGTGAAGAAGAAAGATGGAACCTTAATATTGTGTATTGATTTCAGGTAGATGAATAAGGTCACCATAAAGAATAAATATCCTTTGTCGAGAATTGATGATTTGTTTAATCAGCTGAAAGGTGCAAGAATATTTTTGAATATTGACTTCAGATCGGGTTATCATCAAGGATAAAATAAGAAGACATTAGCAATACATCATTCAGGAAAATATATGGGCATTATGAATTCACGGTAGTGTCATTTGGACTATCAAATTCCCCAACAGTCTTTATGTTTTTTATGAATGGAGTGTTCAAGAAGTACCTAGATAGGTTTGTAATTGTGTTCCTAGACGATATACTCATCTACTCTAAGTCAGAAGAGGAACGTGAGAAACATTTAATAATAGTGTTGCAAATTTTAGGAGAGCATAAGTTGTATGCTAAGCTAAGTAAGTGAATCTTTTACCAAAAGAAGATTCACTACTTAGGGCATATAATTTTAGCAGTAGGGATAGAAGTTGATCCTGAGAAGATAGAGACCATTAAAGGATGGCCAACGTCAAAGAATGCATTCATGGGTCTTTCCAGTTATTATTGAATATTCATAAAATGATTTTCAAAGATTGCAAGTCTAATCAATTCTTTACAAAATGAGGGAGTGAAGTTTGAATGGACTTCCAAGAGTGAAGAGACTTTTCAGCAGTTGAAGGAAATATTGAAAAGTGCACCAATATTGTAGATTGCAAACCCAAATGAAGATTTTTTTGTGTGCACTGACGCAAGCAAGGAAGGGCTCGGTGGGGTCCTTAGTCAAAAATATCATGCGGTATGCTATGAATCCAAAAAATCAAAAGACAATGAGAGGAATTATGTTACACATGAATTGGAGTTAGCAGCAATTGTACATGCATTAAAAATGTGGAGACATTACCTTACAGGTAAGAAATTTGAGCTAAGGACAGACCACTATGGTCTGAAACATTTGTTTGGACAACCAACACTAAATGTCGGAAAAACTTGATGGTTGGAATTTCTACGTGAATATGACTTTGAAATTAAGTATATAAAGGGAAAGGAAAATCAAGTGGTTGATGTGCTCGGCAGGAGGGAACATGAGAAGCATATTGCAGCCATCAACATGTACATGACTGATCTAAAAGATCAAATCATTGCAGCAGCAAATTCAAATCAGAATTATCTAAATAGCAAAAAATGTATTCTTATGAACTAAAAGAAGATGGATTTATCATGTACAATGGCAAAGTATATGTGTTGAATTCCAGTGAGCTGAAAAATGCAGTTCTGAAATGCATAATGTGTTGTATGTCAGGCACCCAAGATATCAAAAGACAATTGTAGTTGTGAGAAGCCAATACTTTTGGCCAGGAATGAAAAAGGAAGTGGCTAATTACATATCCATATGTCTAGAATGCCAAAAGGTGAAGATAGACCATAGACATTCAACAGGCCTGCTATAGCCATTTCCCATTCCAAAATGGAAGTGGGAAGTTGTCATGATTGATTTTATTACAAAGATTCCAAGAACAATGAAGCAGCATGATTCCATCATGGTGGTGGTGGATAAACTGACTAAGGAAGTGCATTTTATTCCAATAAAGACTACACACAAGGCAACAAATATTGCATAAATGTATATGAAAAAAGTTGTTAGGCTACATGGATTGCCTAAGGCAATAGTTTCATATAGAGATCCAAATATTACTTCCAATTTTTGAAAAAGTTTGTTCAAAGGATTTGGAACAAATTTAAATCTTAGTACGACATATCTTCTAGAGTCAAATGGACAAAATAAGAGGACCAACAGGATAATTGAGGACATGCTCAGAATGTATGTGATGGATCAGCCATCAAAATGGGAGGAATCTATCCACTTAGTAGAGTTTGCTTACAATAATGGATATGATGCCTCATTGAAAACGATTTCATTTGAAGCATTGTATAGCAGAAAATGTAACACTCTGATGAGTTGGGATAATCCAACAAACAGAGCAGTCGTTGGGCCAAAATTTTTAAAGGAAATGGAAGAGTAGATGGTAAAGATGAAGCAGAATTTAAAGGTTGTCTGGGATAGGCAAAAAAATTATGAAGACAATAATCGAGTTTTTAGATATTTTAAAGTGGGCAAACATGTGTTTTTAAAAGTGAAGGCAAAGAGAAGTTCAATAAGATTAGGAAGTTTCCCAAAGCTGGCAGCAAGATATTGTGGTCCTTTTGAAATATTAGAAAAGATAGGGCTAGTTGCATACATGTTAGCATTGCCTGCATCCATGAGAGTGCATAATGTATTTCATGTACCATTTTTGAATAAGTATGTGTCTGACCCTAACCACATAATTGATTGGAATGTGATCAAGGTGGAGCACGAAGGGGATTTATGGATGGAACCAATACGCATCCTGGACCAAAAATTCAAAGTGATCAAGAACAAGGCCATATGGTTGGTAAAGGTTCAATGGACTTGTTAAAATCCTAAATATTCTACATGGGAGCATGAAGAAAACATGCGGAAGGAATACCCGTAAATTTTTGACAATTTTGAAGAAAACAGAATGCAAGACTCCATTTTGAGCAGCTAGTTTTATGGAACCACATATGAGAGTCAAAGGATAGTTAATTCCTTGGTTTAGCATTGATAAAATGATGGTATATCCCTTGGGTTAGCCTTGATAAATGAATGGTGCATTCCTTGGGTCAGTGAGTTAAGAGGAACATGAGATTATGGTTGGAACTATTGTTGGAGTTGTTAAATTGTAGGATTTTATTTTCTAAGTATTGTGATGTAAATTTTCATATATGTATATCAGCATAGAGTGCACCAAGGATGGCGCACAATTGTAGGGGAGGGGGAATGTAACATCCCCACTATAATACCCAATTTAATTAATGCTTATGTAGATACAATATGTGGCTATGACAAAGCAATGTAATATGTGAATTGTATTTCATTGTTTTAATAATAAAATGTGATTCCAATTGCTAGGGGACATGGACAGAGATGGGGGATGAATAAATCCACAAGAGAGGGGAGGGTCTAGGATAATTGCCAAGAGGGGGTCCAAGGGGGGATTACCCATGTATATTAATTCAACCCATTTTCCTAAATTTGTTATTTGTATATGAACTTTCCAATTTCTGATTGAGTGTTCCTATATCCAATCAATGAATGCATGTAAGAGGGTGGGTGTGAGTAGTCACATCCCATATTCATTGGGCACATGTGGGTTGAGTACAATCATCTTGGGGAAGAGTGTGAGTCAAGAAAGGTAAGCCAAAAGGAGGAAATCAATATGGTTTGGAACAGTATTTTTACACATTGAGTTTTTGGGCATGAGGAGAACTAGCAAGGAAGAGAGCTTGGAGTTGGTGCAGCCATGGAGGGTGAATTATAGACCAATATGGAGCATATTGGAGCATATATGGAGAATTTTGGAGCTGGATAACTGAATATTCAGGTTTTTTGGCATGAAGAGTGAACTCTTGAGTGAGGTTGAACTAAAATAGCAAGTGTTTGTTGTGTTTTGTTGGTAGTTTTACTAGCAGCAAGTTCCCTTGAATTCCTAGCTGAGATATTCTCGGTTACTTGTGCCAAAGATACCTTGATAAATGAATGGGATTCTTGAGGGATTGAGATTATTGAAGGGGTATATCCCTTGGGTTGGGCAGGTCAAGAGGAAGAGAGTTGGTGGAAAATTGGGATAGTTGTAGGAAGGTATCAGTGGGTTGTGATTTTTATGAGCTATGAGTGAATTGTGAGAGACCACCCTCTTTTATGGATTACTAACATCATCTTGGGGGTGATTTACTATTGATATTTGGAACAACAAGTCTATGGTTGGGTGTAATGTTCGTCCCAAGTAGTTGGTTGCACAACATATTTAAAAGATAAGTGTTTTATCTTGTTAATGTGTTATTTTTATGTGTATAATTGATGTGCATGAACTCTAAGTATGAGAACATATTTTATATGTTGTTGTAATGAAGTTTATTAGTTGCATTCATGTATATTTTAGTATGTTGTACATGCATCAATGTAATGACAGTGAACAGTAGTTAACTATTTTTTTTTAATTCGTAGCTAAAATCTACARGAAATCAGTTGGTTGTAAAAGAATTAATCAGTTAACAGAATTTTTGTTTTTATGAGTATTCCACACTGTAATGTCCCTTGGTTGGGTTGGGAGAYGTTACATCTTATTTCACTACATTTMATCCCTAGATCAATAGAAAAATGAAAGTTTTATATTGGACATATGTACAACTATTGAGAGGATGCAATAGAAAGCATCCAAGGACTTGGGATGAGAAGTTAGTGTACATATCACTCATACAATTGAACACTCCATTGCTTCACCAACAAATCACATTTTGAGACTTTCTTTGGCCATTTACCTCCCTCATCATTTGCCATCATGTATGGGTAGTAGAAGGATGAAGCAGAGCTACAAGGAGATGAGGAAAAAGGAAAACACATTTATTTGAAGGTACAAGAGAAACTTGAGAGAAGTTGCAACAACCCATCAGAGTGTTACCTTCACATATTGTTTTTTAATACTAACAATCTCAATACTAAGTAACCAATAAAAATCATATTAATAGAAACATAGACTAATACCATACAACACAAGTAGGCCAGATATAGAATCGTCAATTGTATTTAAAAACCTACAAGTACATCAAATAAAGGGTGTGTCATGGATCCATAAAGAACTTACAACTACATCATTTTATCCAAATAAACAATAAGGAACAATTAAATACTTAAATGCAAAATACCTGAACATGTAGCTTATGAAAATCAAAGGCTGAGATAGCTGCACTCCATCTCCCATAAAGCATAATATAAATAAAAATTCCTCAAACTAGTCTTCAACATATCCCACTAACTAGTCTTCCATAGATCCCATGAACTAGTCTTTAATAAATAGCTAGGAAATCACACCAGGGTTTGATTTTCCACCCAACCAATGCAAAAACCCTCACATGTGTTTCCCCTCGAGTAGGGATTAATCTCAATAAGGAAATATAATCATAGTTCATATCAAACTTTGAGGAATCCAACCTAAAGGTGATTAGGAACAAATACATTAGGCTTACAATAGTTCAACCTAGGTGTGGTGGAGAGGCTCCTAGACTTGTAGCCCCTCCAAATCTCATGAGATTATGGTATGCATGGGTCTTACTACAACCTTCAGTTGGTGATTAAAACCAAAAAATTAGTGGTTCCACCCTTCAAGCAAGGATCTTAATACCACATTTATCTAGTGATCACAACCACAACAAGAATGGCATTCTTTTATACAAGGAACTTACCACCACCTTCAACTAGTGATCATAATCAAACAACAATGGTGTCCTAGAATTCGGGCCCAAATAAAAAAACACAAGTAGCTAGGCATTAAAATATTTAGTACCTCTTTATGTTGAAGGCACACTCCTAACCCCTTAATCCACATAGACCTAGTTGGCACAGACATGATTATATATGAACCCCCATTATCATAACATAAGTCCATTAACAATGTTGGGTTCCACATAGCATCTCCTCAAAATCCATCCAACCTCAACCATGGGAAATCCACTTGTTTTATAATTCCTCTTACCATGTGTTGTCGAACAACATCGTCCCAATATTTTCCTCTTGGCCTTCCTCTTTTCCATGCAAGGGAGAATCTACAAGTGTTCAAAACAAGGCTAAACTTGAAATACAATCATTTTCTCTTCTACCTATTTACCCAAGTTAAATTTGTAGGTCATTTTCACAAGTCTTTTGCCATTTCCCAGGATTTGTATCCACTAGGATATGATAGTCATCCCCATTAATTCAAGATCCCTTCCCTTGATCACTTTTCCCCCTTCATCTTGAACTTGTAGCAGGTTAGTCTATCCAATATACCAATGTATATTTTATCATCGTCATGATCAATTGCATGAAGTATCTCATTAATCAGTATAAATCATAAATCGTATTATGAACCACATTAAATGGAAAAGGTATCCAATAAATGTATACATCATAAAAGGCATCCAATATGTGTATATATCATGAACCGTATGAAAGGAAAGGTATCCAATCATAACAAGGCATCCAACATGTGCATATACCATGAACCATATCAAGGAAAGTATCCAATAAAAAGTCATCCAATATGTGTATATATCATGAACCATATCAAGGAAAGGTATTCAATACAAGTATACATCATAACAAGGCATATATCATGAACCATATTAAGAAAAGGTACCCAACAAGTATACATCATAACAAGGCATGCATATATCATAATTCATAATATTAATTGTGATTAAATGGAAATATAACCAATGCATGTATACATCATCAATCATCTCATAACAAGGACATGTGATAGTAAATCAACATCAAAGGTTGTCATTATTGTATGGTATGTGTTATATTCTTTGCATGTGTGTGTGGGGGCGCGTCAGATATGACAATTGCGTCTGATGATCCCTCATAGTAGTGATTTGTTTGTGGCGTGTGCATCGGGTGCTTTCCTAGGGGGGTCCCAAGGGGGGGACAGGTATGCCTTACCCTGGTTACGTGCAGCGTTCGGGGCAGTGCCCTGAAAAAAAAATTTGGGCGGTTTTTGCTATTTTTAGTGGTTTACTAAAAATAATCTTGGTTTTAGGGATTAGGGTTTTGGTATCTACGAAATACCTAAAAACATTGTATATATTGTATAGTGAATGGTGAAATTTGATATAATGAATATAAGAAAGGTTCTCCCAGTTGAGGGTTTCCGATATAAAATCTTTGTGTACTATGTGTATGAGCCATTGATTAAATTTTGTTTTGCTTAAGAATCTATATGCATTGCTTTACTTCACAGACTTAAAATTTACATGTGGTATCAGAGCTCATTTTTGGCTTTAGAGGGACGCCTTTGTTGTTGAGGGTTTGGCTCGGTCTTGATAGATCAAGTTTATCTTGGGTCTGTGATAAACCTGGTTTTAGTGGAAGATTTTGCAATGGTGATTTGAGTGCAGAAAGAGGAATGGCGAGTTCTTCTAGAATCAAGATAGAGAAGTTCAACGGTAAAAACATTGAGTTATGGAAGTTGAAGATGGACATTCTTGTAGACAAAGAACAATGGATTGATGTGGATCCTGGTACACCGTCAACTGGTATGCAGCCTACTGGCACATAGATGACTAGTACACAACCTACTAGTGCACAAAATACTAGTCCATCACCTACTGGTATGTCGAAGGAAGATTGGGAGAAGTTGGACAGAAGAGCAAGGAGTACTATTCGACTCTACCTGGCAGATTCGGTGTTGTTGAATGTCTCAGGAGAATCTATAGCCAAGGAACTATGGGATAAGTTGGGGAATTTGTATCAATCAAATTCCCTAGTAAACAAGTTGTTTCTTTGAAAGAAGTTGTATCATCTTAGGATGGAAGATGGAGATTCTGTGACAGAACATCTAAATGCCTTTAATACTCTGGTAAGTCAACTTAGCTCTGTTAATATTATGATTGCAGAAGAAGATAAGTGTATTACTTTGTTATTTTCTTTGCCAGACTCTTGGGATAACCTGGTTGTAGCAATACGTAGTACCACTCAATCTACATTGAAGTATGAGGATGTAGTTGCATCCTTGTTATCTAAAGATATGAGGCGAAAAAGCATGGACGAACACAGCACAGATGCTTTATTTGTAAGAGGGCGTACCCAAGATAGAAACCCTTGTAAGCCTTCGAGGTGGAGATCTAAATCCACAGGTAGATCTAAGTCTCCAAGAAAATCTTTGAGGAAATGTTGGAAGTGTGGTAAAACAGGGCATTATGAGAAATATTGCAAGTCTAAGAAGGTTAAAAAACCAAAGGGATCTGATAGTACCTCTTCCACAGAGGAGAAAACCTCCACTGAAGAAGGAGGTGATGTTTACCTAGCATATACAAGTACACATGTAGACTGCAATGTATGGTTGATCGACTCAGGTGCATCATACCATATGACTCCTCAAAGGGAGTGGTTCTCTGAATATGAAAGATATGATGGTGGTGATGTATTCCTAGGAGATGACTCGACAGCAAAAATCTTGGGATGTGGAAGGGTTAAGTTGTTGCTAAAAGATGGAAGGATTAGAACACTCCCTGGGGTTCTGCACATTCCAAAACTTGTCAAGAGCCTAATATCTATAAGTAAGTTGGATGATGCAGGAGTGGATACTGTATTTGGAAAGAACACTTGCAAGATGGTACGAGGGGCAATGGTGTTGATGAGGGGAGTTCAGTGTGGAACTCTATACAAGTTGTTGGGAATCACTTATACTAATGGATGTAACAGTTCTGTTGTCCTTGAGAAAACAAATAAAGAAGACAAGACTAATATCATCCCTGAAAAGAAGACCATGATGTGGTATCAAAGACTAGGGCATATTGGAGAAAAGGGCCTTCGAACACTACACAGTAAAGGCATGGTTGAAGGTATGTCTAATTTCACTCTGGATTTTGATTTTTGTGAACATTGCATATATGGTAAATATAATCGAGTAAGATTCCCATATGGTGCTACAAGAGTGAAGGTGATCTTAGAGTTGATACACAGTGATGTGTTTGGACTTGTTCCTGTTCCATCCCTAGGTAAATTTGTGTATTATGTTTCATTCATAGATGATTTTTCAAGGAACACGTAGATTTGTTTTCTTAGAAAGAAATATGAGTTATTTGATAAATTTAAAGAGTTTAAGGCTCTGGTAGAAAATCAGACAGAGAAGAAAATAAAGGTATTGAGAACAGATAATGGTGGAGAATCCTGCAGAAATGAATTCAAAGAATTCTGTAAGAAGTGTGGTATAGAAAGGCAGAAGACTACTCCATACACTCCTCAGCAGAATGGAGTTGCAGAAAGGATGAACAGGACATTGATGGAAAAATCAAGGAGCATGCTCAGCAATGCTGGGTTAGGACAAGAATTATGGGCAGAGGCAGTGGGTACAACATGTTACCTGGTCAATTGATCGACTTCATCAACGTTGGATGATAAAACTCCACACAAGGTATGGTCTGGAAATAAACCCTCTCTTCAACATCTTAGAGTGTTTGGTTGTGATGCTTATGTACATGTTCCAAAGGAAAATAGGAGTAACTTGGATAAAAAGGCTAAAAAGTGTATCTTTATTGATTATAAAGATGGTATGAAAGGTTATAAGCTTTGGAACCCAGAAACCAAGAAAATTGTTTACAGACGAGATGTTGTTTTCAAAGAGGTAAAAGATGTGTCCAAACAGGAATTCCTACCAACGCAAGATGAACCTGAGAAAATAGAGCTTGAGTTGGATGATGCAAAATCTGAATCATCTGAAGAAGAGGAAGCAGAAGAAGAAGAAGAA
>ML792123.1:179901-190487 GCA_009831015.1 Picea engelmannii | reverse complement strand
TGAGATCAGATTGTGACAGTCAAAGTGCAATCTTTCTGGCAAAGAACCCAGCTTATCATTCAAAGACAAAGCATATTGATGTTTAGTATCACTTTGTGAGAGACATGGTTGAGGAAAAAAAGGTGTTGTTGGAAAAGGTTGACACTTTGAAGAATGTTGCAGATTCATTGACAAAGTCTGTGAGCACAGAAAAGTTCTCCTGGTGTAGAGTAATAATGGGCATTTTTTCCCTAGATTGTTGACTATATAATCCTTTGGACCCCTGGATGAAAAGAAAACAACAAGTGGGAGAATGTTGGGTATGTTTTATATTCTTTGCATGTGTGTGTGTGTGGGCGCGTTAGATATGACAACTACGTCTGATGATCCCTCGTAGTAGTGCTATTTTTGTGTCATGTGCATCAGGTGCTTTCCTAGGGGGGTCCCAGGGGGGGGGAAGGTATGCCCCCATCTGGTTACTTGCAACGTTCGGTACCGGGCGTAGCCCGGGGCCGACGGGGTTAAGGGCAGTGCCCCGAAATTTTTTTGGGGGCAGTTTTTGCTATTTTTAGCGATTTACTAAAAATAATCCTGGTTTTAGGGATTAGGGTTTTGGTATCTACGGAATACCTAAAAAACATTGTATATATTGTAAATTGAATGATGAAATTCGATATAATGAATATAAGAAAGGTTTTCTCGGTTCAGGGTTTTCGGTATAAAATCTCTGTGTACTTTGTGTATGAGCCATTGATTAAATTTTTTTTTGCTTAAGAATCTATATGCATTGCTTTACTTCACAGGTTTAGAACTTACAATTACTTCATAGCCATCATTAAGAATATTTAATACTATCATTAGGAAATATCAGTACTCATCACAATCTAGACAAACAAATAGAAGTCTCAATCTATCTTACTCAATCATTAGTTAGACTAAAGCATCAACATATCATAACATATTTAACATATAAGCATCACATCAAATAAGGATTATTCATCATAAACTATCAATGATACATTCATCGGGTCATACATATTTCCTAAGGCAAGTAGATTCCTGTTGAGATCAATTCTTGCTTCCGAAATTTCCCTTCCTTTTCTATTTTCCCAATTTCATTTTTTCATTTATTTTCCCTCTTCTATACCTACCCGTATTCCCCTTTTCTTGTTTCCCTTATCTTTTCCCTTTCTAGTTACCATACTTAGTTGCATTTCAGAAATCGGTGGGTTGGCATATTCGCGACTCTTCATCCCCATCCATGTTTCTATGTCATGAGTCTGACCGACCACCTTATTATAATATACTTAACGATTTTTGGAACTTCGCAGGTTCATGGGTTCAAGCCTTCATCTTCCAAGTTCTGTGATCTCCACTTTGCACCCAAAGGCTCGTGATCTACATTATGACCATCATAATTGTTGCAGGTATCCAGCCCCTAAATATTCGATTTCTCCTGTATCCAAGTCCGACCGATTTCTTTGCAACACTTAGCTTATTTTTTATCGTTCACAACCGCAGGTTCCTAGGTTGGCAGGTTCACAAAAGGCTCCATATTCAAAATTGCTCTTGTCTGTCCCCGCCATCTTCATTCTTTTCCCAATATGAATTTAGTGTGGTTTAATGCTAATAACTGATCATGCAAGCCCCAAAAATATTTTCATTAATAGCGGAAATCTCGAGGATATTTTTCATTAAATTGCATTAAAGCACGATTTTCCAAAGGTTATATTATCATCATCTTTCCGAAAGGATTCATTTCAAGTTATTATCCAGGTGAAATAATACTCCCATAAACATATGGCAGCAACATCTAGACAAAATTTGTGTGGTGATACTTTGAATATTTTTGGTTGTAAAGACCGAAACTTTCAATGGTCCAAAGAATATTCATATTACGCATCTCCTCCTACACAACAAGACGTAATATAGACATCTGGAATTGCTCATGCAAGGTGTGTCCATGAGGTATTTCAATGCAAATAACTTGTTGCATGGTGCATTGAGAAGTACTTCTCGAGCCAGTCAATCATACAATTCCAAGATCATTCCCCCATTTCGCTTTCACCGTAATTTTTTCGTAAGATGTTGAAGCTCCCAGAGCCAACACTTACCTTCAAAGGAGAAGACTATAGAGATTTTCTGAAGAAACATGACAATGGCCTGGATCTCTTGCCTGAGTATTTGGAGAATCTTGCGTCTGTTCCAGAATACATAACCAAGATTCAAGTCAACTCTTTAAAAAACCCATTTTGGAATATCGCTTAGTTGTTCACCAGGTTGACAGGTACGGAAAGCACTGCTACCATTTCTCGCATGTTTCTTTATATTTTATATTTTACAGTTAAAGAATAGGCTACCTTTGATTGGTGAAAATTTATTTCCATTGAAATCTCATCCCAATTATCACATTACAAAAGGGACAAGAAATTATGTATGGCTTCCTATTTGGTATTTGTGATAGTGTATTGTTGTCAATTCCCAAAATTGACTACATGTAAGAGGGTGAATTGTGAAATAGATTCAATTACCTTCTGGTATCAAGCATTGTGGAGACACTAGACTTCTCTATATTATTACGAAGTTTACAATGATTTTGTTTCAGTGTTCAAAGGATTGTTGCTTGGTAAAAATACCCCCAAGATATCTTACCAGGCTAACAAATTCTTGGAGAAAAAGGGAACAACAGAACAGATGGAAAATCACAGTGTCATCAGGATCTTATCTTCCAAAGAAAATCCCTATTTTCTTCCATACCATGTATCTGATAAAAAATTTATTATAGAAGTAGCAAGGAAATACAATTTTTGGTTGCATCTTTGTCAATGGTCAAACCTACCACACCCATTATTAAGTTGAAAGGATATTCAAGCCTACTCACATCAGTAGGGAGTTATGTAGAAAGAAATATTAAGAAGATAATGCCATTAATAACAGAGGCATGGGAGGTTTCAAAAATTATTGTTTCTTTTGGATCGAGGGCACATGCTTTCCATGAGTATATGCAAGTTGATATAAATAACTAAGAAGGTTTCTACATTGATTTTGTACTACCCTTTGGAATCAAAGTCTCTAACATGACGGAACTGAGAAGAAGAGAGGAGAATTTTCCTTCCCCAAGTCGAATAAAACATCTTGATGCTTTTTGGAAGGAAAAGATTAAAAACTTGAATAACATTGTTCAAGCATGCAACAAAGCCATACTGAAAAGGGAATAATTGTTCAAGAGTCTCACATAGATAGACCTAGCAGGAGGTACTAACGAAGTACAAGACCATAAATTAATTCTCAACTCAATGTTCCTAACAAAGCAACAATTTGACGAACAAGTTGAGATATTTAAAGGGTTATCAGTTGAAAAATTTTATGGCATACTCGAATATAATGAAGATGACATAGACAATTGGCTAGTGGATTATTCTGTGAAAAATCAAGATATTGAGGAAGCATTACATGGTATTTCTCTTTATTTAAGAGACTTGGAATGTGATTTATTTCACATTAAAATCTGGCATGAGATATACATTGCACCAATGAAAAACTATATTGAAGAATGGTTCAAAAAAGCAATTGACAAATTAACCAACAAAGGGAAAGAAACAGTTGAGATGGTTCTTGTAACCATCGATGAAGACAAGAAAAGGATAGTAGCAAGAAAGTGAAGAAACGAGAGACCATCATAGTAATTTTATGAAGATCATATCTTTCTTTCTTTATCAATTCTTTCATCCAATTACTTCGCTTCTTTGACTAGAAAGGTTCAACTGAAGTCTGATAACTTCTCCATGTCTTCTTTCCAAGTCTTGTTATTCTATTATTGCCCACCATCCTCCTTCTACAATATTACTTATTGTTTATATTTTCTTTATGGTCTGCGGGAGCCCCAATCCCAGTCCTAAGGAAAAACACATTTAAATTTCAAGGCTTTGTAACAGACTGTATATTTTTCAGAAATTCCAAGAGAATTATTTCGGGATCAGTTTTGATTATGCTTTGTAACTCTCAGTTTTGAGTATAAAGTATTTGAGATTGATTTAACATTATCTTTATTTGAGCTTCCCATTTGTCCACTCTATTAAATTTCTTTTATGCATGCAAACCATCTTCTTTTTATTTTATGTGATCAGAAATATTTAGTTTAACTATGATGGATGTGAGGAAATTTTGTATTTCTTTTTCAAATGTATGAAGTATGCAGTTCCTGGTCATTTTTCAGGAACTCCCTTTAAAAAGAAAAAAAAAATATTATTTCTTGTTATTTTTCTTGCAATCTTTATATTTCTTTGATTACCACGACGAACTTCTACAAAGTCCTATAATCTGAAAATTTAGAGTCCCAAGAAAATCTTAAAATAAAGAGGAGTACCACCTCTATAAAAATGAAGGGGGATTTTTATCCTCGTGATATTTCCATTTCGGTCCTAACGGATTCAAGCGTCAACATTTTTGGTGACCATACTGGGGAATGAACTGAAATTTGAAATCTGGTTTATCATTTTTGAAAAATACATGACTTTTCCCGAGGATGATCAACCTCACCTAGAAATTGGATTGAATAATCAATGAAGCATATTACATCAGCTATATAATCTGGTAATAACGACATACGAGACCTGAGAAGAATTAGAAAGGTCCTAGCAGATCTTAGCTCGAGAAGAAGAAAGAGAAATCCTCCAGAGACAGAGGAGAGATGAGCAGCAAGACCGAAGAAACCAAAGTCTAGCTAGAGCAGCACAAGGACAAGGTTGGGATTGAAGTTGGATGAATACAAGGGACCCATTACCAAAAGCAAAAGAAAAAAACTCTATATTCTAAGAAGTGGAAATCATATTCTGGGAACATCTCTGGATATGGCAGAAAGAAATGAACAACCAAGAGAAGAACCTCATGAAGAGAGACAAGGAGGTGGAAGAGGTGTTGCAAGAAATCAAGAAAATCGAAGAAGAATAAGAGATTCCCCTTTAAATATTCTATGTGATCAACATGACCTCCTTGTTCTCCCTAAGGGTACATTGAAGGAATTTTCTGGGGACGAAACAATTGATGCCAAGAGACACCTTAACTTATTTCTTGATTTTTGTGATTTTCATCGTGTTGAGTATGACGATGTGATGGTAAGGTTATTTCTTCAAATCTTATTAGTAAGATCTTATGAATGGTATATAAAATTACCCAATAGGTCAATTGGCTCATTTAATGACCTTGAAGACATGTTCCTGACTATGTTTTCCCCTCCAGTGGTATATCATACCCTTCTCATTGATTTCACCCAAATTGGTTTGAGGAAGAATGAGAGAATATGGGACTTTAATCTCAGGTTCAATAAAACCTTGAGTAAGATACCAGAAGATAAAATACCTAATGGCGCAGTCATACTTGGTTGTTATAAGAACATGATTCCCCAAAATGTAAAATATTCTATCAAAACATCCCAGATGGATACCTTGGAGGAAGAAATCATTAAAGGCACTGAGATGGAAGAAATTATGATTGAGACGGGTGTCGACCCAAAAATTATCCTGGGAAAAGTACAAAGGAAGCTAGGAGGCTTAAGTATCGATAATCAAGGATCCTCTAGATCAATAAAGAATGAAGAACTGAAGCCACAACTGACCCAAAATCAAACAATTGGAGGAGGATTTTTCAAGGGAACCATACCATATGTGAAGGTAGACCTTGTTGTGGCATAAGAAACCAAGCAAGGAATTGAAATTACACAAGTGAATAGAACTATCAAGAAAATGCAGAATGAGATAACCAGACTAAGAAGGGGGGATAATTATGTAGAAAATCCGAGAATGTCGATCCAAGAGAAAAGAAGGAACCCTACCCAAGAAAACAGAGTGAGGTTTAAAAACATGGATAATCTGCAAAGGCCAAGGGTTCCCAGGAAATCAACCGCCAACACAATTGTTCGAGATGATGTATATGATGAGAAAATGGTTGAGCAAGAGAACTATTATCTACATGAAGAAATTTTTTAAACTGGACAGATGGACAGATGTGAGTGATGTATATATGTGAGACTTCCATTTATATATTTGAATAAGGCGACAATGACCCCAAATCGCAAGAAAATGTTGCCCAGACAAGAGGATTTGTAAATAGATCCAAGAATAAAAATGATTTTGAAAAAAATAAAATGAAAAATATAAAGAAAAAATGATTGAGAAAATGGAAAATGATAAAATGACGGATAGTGTTGGAAGTAAGAAGCAACAACTAATGTCAAACTCCACTCAAATGACATACAATGTTGTAGAGTACTTAAGTAAACTAAGGATAAGTATTCATTTTACAGAAGTGGTGATTATTCCAAAACAAAGGGAAAACATTTTGAGATTATTGGATGATCCATCTAAAAAAGTGGATGTTGTTGTTACAAATCTGAAACAAAGCCAGAAAAAAATCAACCATCAAGTTGAGAGGTAAAATCCCTCTCTTTTATATTTCAATTGAAAGCCATGATGTTGCACTTCATAATTGTTTAGTTGATACTGGCACGACCAATAATATTATGCCCCTGGTGGTTATGGAGGCATTGGGCATGAACTGTACCAAATATTATGAGACTGGTGAAAGTATATATGAAATTTATTCTAGACAAGTTCCATCTTATGGAGAAATCAAGGACTTTTATGCTTGGATCACGTCAGCTCCCCATATTATTACATTTTTCAATATTATTATGGTAGACCTTCCTCTGGAATATGGATTTGTTTTGGGAAGAGATTGGTCGTACATGATAAGGGCATACATAATGAACTATGGAAGTTACATGATGCTTCTAGACAAAGAAGAATCAATCATTAAGGTTCCCCATGAACCCAGGAAACCCTTCT
This sequence comes from Picea engelmannii, assembly GCA_009831015.1. NCBI lineage: Eukaryota > Viridiplantae > Streptophyta > Pinopsida > Pinales > Pinaceae > Picea > Picea engelmannii. Next base: position 183,666 of record ML792123.1, on the reverse strand, counting down.
TTTCCAAAAAGAAGGATAATGAACTAATGAAAGATTATATAGATGCTAGGATAAGAAATTATGCTATCCTAGACATGGAACACATTGAAATCCTGGAGAAAATTCAAGACACATAGGATCAAGAGCATCAGTTTGAAGGTTATTGGAGGATGTCATTTGATGGAGCTTGTTCAAGCTTCGGGAGTGGAGTTGGAATTATCCTTGTAAGTCCAGGGAAGATTATGCATCCACATGCTATCAGAGTTGAATTTTCATGTACCAATAATGAGGCATAATATGAATCTTTGATTTAGGGAATGATTCTTGCACAATAATTGTAGATAGAACATCTAATTATGACTGGCGACTCCGAGTTGGTAATTAATCAAGTCACCTAGAGGTATAAAATCAAAAAGGAAATACTCAACTTATATTTCAAAAGAGTTAATGAATTAATGGAATCTCTTATCTCTTTCAAAATTTATTTCATTCCAAAGAACAAGAATCAGAAGGCAGATTCATTGGCTTTGGTGGTCTCAGTATCAAACCCGGATGATATTCAAAGGAAAACACTTTTTCAAGTAGAAAGAGTGTTCTAACCTTTTGTACATGATAACCTGGAATATTTACAAGTATTTGAGAATGATGAACAGTTGGAAAAAAAAATTAAACGATGATGATTATGAAGACAATCACATATATTGTGTCCTGAAGGATTGTATTCAATCTGAGTATATTTTTACGAAACATGATCATGTTAAGAATCTTCTGGAAGAAATTTCACTCCAAAAGGTTTAAGAAACAAGAAAAATCAATATTGGAACTGACAGTTCCCCAAAATATGTCAACTTGGGAGTTGATTGCACCATTGAGGAAGTTGATCAATATGTTGTGTTATTTAAAGAATACCTTGATGTGTTTTCATGGAATTATGATGATTTTAAAGCTTATGATAAAACAATATTTCAACATATTATTCCTTTGAGAGAAGAATCAAAGTCGGACAAGCAAAAAATAAGGATGATGAACCCAAAATTAAAAACTTTGATAAAGGTTGAATTGGAGAAGTAAAGAAGGATGGAATAATATATCCCATTAGGCATTTTGATTGGATTTCAAACCTTGTGATAGTAATAAATAAGACCAGGGAGATTCGGATGTGTGTATATTTCAGGGATCTCAACAAAGCAAGTATAAAGAAGAATTATCCTTTACCTAACATGAAGTTTCTTCTCCAGCAAGTTACGGGATCAACTTTCATGTCCATGTTATATGGATTTTTGGGGTATAATCAAGTCTTGGTTGCTGAGGAAGACAGAGCAAAGACAATATTTATAACACCTTGGGAGACATATGCATATGCTAGGATTCCCTCTGGTTTTCAGAATGTAGGATCCACATTTCAGAGGGTCGTGGATCATGATTTAAAGGGATTGATAGGAAAATTCACAGCGGACTTTCAAGATGATTTAACATTACATTCAAAAACAAGGGGTGATCGCATTCATCACTTGAGGAAATTTTTGACAGATGCAGATTATATGGTGTTTCCCTAAATCCAAAGAAATGTTTATTCGTTGTAACTCAAGGCAAACTATTGGGTCATATTGTGTGCAAGGAAGGGATTTATATAGATCCAAAAAGAGTTAAATCTATAAATGAACTCAACCCCCCATCATCTAAGAAAGGAATTCAATCATTTTTGGGTAAGATCAACTTTGTGCGAAGATTTGTTCCTGACCATGCAAATATTGTGAAGCTGATCAATTTATTGTTGAAAAGGGACCAAAGGTTTGAATGGACAGTGGATACGCAAGAAGCATTCAATAATATCAAAAGGGAAATCACTACAGCTGTAATCCTCATTATCCTTGACTTTCAAAGGGACTTCATCATCTATTCGTTCACTACAGAAACAGTTGTTCCATATGTTCTTACTAAAAGGAATACCAAGGGTGAAGAAATCTCAATCAGCTTCATGAGAAAAAACCTTCATGATTATGAATTGAGGTATTAAGAATTGGAAAAGAAATCCATGTCTCTTGTGAAAGTGATGGCGCACTTTCAGACTTACATATTAAATTCTCATGTCATTGCTTATGTTCCATCCTCGCCAGTGAATATTCTTTTGAATCAAAAATTGAGAGAAGGAAATGGGATAACTAGCTGGCGAAGATTCAAGAATATGATATTGAAATAAAACATTTAAAGGTTGTCAAAGGACAAGGTTTATGTAATGTCATTGCACGTAGTGATTCTTTGGATGGAATGATTTCAATTTTAGTAGGAGAACCATTGGTTGATTCAGAATGGTATAGAGATATTGTATTCTACTTGAGGTTTGGGCAGTTTCAAGTCACCATGAACCCTAAAGAGCGAAGAACATTGAAGATGAAGTCAAATCAATATGTTTTGGTTGTTGATATATTGTTTAGAAGGAACTATGGTGATATATTACTGAGATGTGTTGATGAAAACAAAGCTCGAAAATTAATGAAGGAATTCCATGACGGAATATGTGGTGGAAATTTTTCACCCACCACCATCACCCATAAGATAACAAGAGTTGGGTTTTATTGGCCATCAATATTTAAAGACTCATGTGCTGCAATAAGGAAGTGTGTATCTTGTCAACAATTTTTCAGGGAAAATGAAAAAATCTGCAATGCCACTACAGCCTATATCTGTAGAACAACCATTCTCCCAATGGGGACTTGATGTCATTGGAACAATAAACTAAAGTCAAGAAAGGGACATATATACATTCTCACCACTGGGGATTATTTTACAAAGTGGTCAGAAGCAGTGGCATTAAAAAAGGATGATTATGAAGAGTTAAGTAAGTTTCTCAAAGATAATATTTTGTCAAGATTCGGTGTCCCAGACAAATTGCTCACCGATAATGGTTTGATTTTCATTGGTTCAAAATTTACAAAATTCTATGGAGAATATGAAATTATTATGTGGAAATCATCAAACTATTATCCACAAGGGAATGGTCTTGCAGAATCTACAACTAAGACACTCATTCATATATTGAAGAAAACTATTGACAAGAACCAAAGGAATTGGCATTTTAAGTTGACTGATGCGTTGTGGGCAAGAAGAACGACTCTGAAAGACAACATTGGTATGTCTCTGTATACATTGGTTTATGGGAAAGAAGCAAAAATGCTTTGACTTTTGTGGTTAATACAAAAGATGTAGAAGAAAGTTCACCTATGTAAAGGAGGATCAACCAATTGTTGAAATTGGAGGAAGAATGAAGTAAAGCCCTAAATAAAACTTCTCAGAGATAGCAAAGTATCAAAAGATATTTTCACTAGAATGCAACTGTAAAGAATTTTTAGAAGGGAGAACTGGTGTTACTCTAGAACAAAGCTAAGTACAAACCATCAATGCACACAAAATTCGAAACACTCTGTATTGGACCATACATCATCGAAAAGATCTTGGGTTTTGATTCCTATATGCTCAAAGACATGAAGGGCAAAAGATTAATGTTTCATGTTAATAGGAAACATTTGAAAGGTTTATTCACCTAAAACTTTCTCATCTCCTTGTACATAAATTTTATTTTTCATTTATTCAGTTTGTATATTCTTACCTTTGACTCCATAACCCAATGGATGGAAGTGCTTGGTCATAAAGATTTTGGATTCTTGACAACCCACGGGGGGTTATCATCTCGCAGTTGGAGCCAGTTGTTGATATCGATTCCTACTTCCAAAATTTCCATTCATTTTCTATTTTCCCAATTTCCTTTTTCCATTTCTTTTCCCTCTT
>ML792123.1:167258-179701 GCA_009831015.1 Picea engelmannii | reverse complement strand
CGCGGGTTCGCGGGTTCACAAAAGGATCCATATTCAAAATTGTTCTTGTTTGTCCTCGCCATCTTCGTGATTTTCCCAATATGCATTTAGTGTGGTTTAATTCTAATAATTGATCATGTAGGCCCCAAAAATATCGTCATTAATAGTGAAGGGCTCGAGAATATTTTTCATTAAATTGCATTAAAGCACGATTTTCCAAAGGTTATATTATCGTCATCTCTCTGAAAGGATTCATTTCAAGTAATTATCCATTTGAAAAAATACTCTCTTCAACCTATGGTAGCAGCAACTAGACAACAATTTTGTGGTGATACTTTGAATATTTTTGGTTGTGAAGACCAGAAATTTCAGTGGTCCAGAGCATATTCATAATACTCATCTCCTCCTGCCCAAAAAGACGTAATCTGGACATCCGAAATTGCTCGTGCAGGGTGTGTCCCTGAGGTATTTGAATGAAAAGAACTTTTTCATGGTGCATTGAGAAGTATGTGCCAAGCTAGTGAATCATACAACTCCAAGATCATTCCCCCATTTCTCTTTCACTGCAAGTTTTTCGTAAGATGTTGAAACTCCCAGAGCCAACACTTACCTTCAAAGGAGAATATTGCAAACACTTTATGAAGAAACATGAAAATGGCCTAGATCTCTTGCCTGAGTATTTGGAGAATCACGTGTATGTTCCAGAAGACATAACCAATATTCAGGTCGACTCTTTAAAAAAACCCTTTCGGGAAATTTCTTGGTTGTTCACCAGGTTGATAGGTCAGGAAATCACTGCTACCATTTCTCGCATGATTCTTTATATTTTTTATTTTACAGTTAAATAATAGGCTATCTTTGACTGGGGAAAATTTATTTCCATCGAAATCTCATCCCAATTATCACATTACAAAAGGGACAAGAAATTATTTATGGCTTCCTATTTGGTATTTGCGATAGTGTATTGTTGTCAATTCCCAAAATTGACTATATGTAAGAGGGTGAACTGTGAAATAGATTCAGTTCCCTTCTAGTATCAAGCATCGTGGAGACACAAGAATTCTCTATATTTTTACGAAGTTTACAATGATTTTGTTTTAGTATTCAAAGGACTGTTGTTTGGTAAAAATACCCCCAGGATATCTCAACAGTCTAAAAAAATCTTGGAGAATAAGGGAACTACAGAACAGATGGAAAATCACAATGTCATCAAGATCTTTTTTTCCAAAGAAAATCCCTCTTTTCTTCCATACCATGTATCTGATAAATTGTTTATTATAGAAGTAGCAAGGCAATACAATTTGTGGCTGCATTTTTTCCACGAAAAAAAGGAAAAAGCAATTCATCCCCTTGTCGTGGAAAATTGGAGATTTCATATTCAGGAACATAAATAAAATTGATGAGTTTGTGAATCAATTCAACAATGTAGATATGAAGTATGTTGAAAAGATAAAGGGGTTTGACCCTAACAAAATCTTTGTGGAACATATGTTGTCAGTAGGATTCAGCAGCTCGTTCATTCATACTATCTTGAATGAAGAAGAAGATAGAAACCAATGCGCTCATGTACACAATGCTGGTGACTTGGGAACAATACTTAGTACTAACGAGTTTTACAAGAAAAAAGGAAAGGGTCCCAATGAAAAGAAATCTCAATATCCAGTTGTTACTCCTAAAACTACCACATCCCAAAGCAATGCTCCAATGGCTCACCCAACTAGGAATATTACCAATAGTAGTTCAAGTGGCGAAGGAGAGAAGAATCCCCCCCCAAGAAAAATCGAGAGCTCACACAAGCTCCCTCTAAGAAAAAAGAGGAAAAATATAGTGCAAGAGGAAGAAGACAATCTCATAGTAAATGAAATCAATAGCTTCTCTCTTGAAGACATGGAGCTCGAGGCGAATATTGAAAAAATGTTTCCCACAATTAATCAGTCAAGAAATATGTCCCAACAAAATTCATCATTAGAGATCATTGAGAATGAGACCTTCAGTGAATAATAGTCATTTACTTTCCAAAGTGTTGTTTTTGACAAGGAACCTAAAAATTTGATTATAGGAAAAGGTGATCAAAAAAATAAGAGGGGAAAATCTTGCTCAGAGGTTGACTTAAAATATATGCGGTCGTCCCAAATTTCTAAAATTCACAGAGAAACCGGGGATGATATTGATGATTCTATTGGTGGTATGGAAGCAAGAAACACTAAGTTAAAAGAAAGGATCAGAGAGTTGGAATATTCCTTAATGCCTCTTCCAATTCTTGTTAGTCCTTTGTCAATGGTCAAACCTACCACACCCTCTATTAAGTTGAAAGGATATTCAAGCCTACTCACATCAGTTAGTATTTATGTAGAAATAAATATTAAGAAGAGAATTTCATTAATAACAAAGGCATGGGAGGTTTCAAAAAATATTGTTTCTTTTAACTTGAGGGCACATGCCTTCCATGAATATATGCAAGTTGATCTAAAGAATGAAGAAGGTTTCTACATTGATGTTGTACTACCCTTTGGAATCAAAGTCTCTAACATGACAAAACTGAGAAAAAGAAAGGAGGATATGCCTTACCCAAGTTGAATAAAAAATCTAAATGCTTGCTGGAAGGAAAAGATTAAAAATTTGAACAACATTGTTCAAGCATGCAGCGAAGCCATACAGAAAAGGGAAGAACTGTTCAAAAGGATTACTGAGATAGACCTAGCAGGAGGTACTAATGAAGTACAATACCCTAAATTAATTATCAACTCAATGTTCTTAACAAAGCAACAATTTGACGAACAAGTTGAAATATTTAAAGGGTTATCAGTTGAAAATTTTTATGGCAAACTCGAATATAATGAAGATGACATAGACAATTGGATAGTGGATTATTCCATGAAAAATCAAGATATTGAGAAAGAAGTACATGGTATTTCTCTTGATTTAAGAGACTTGGAAGGTGAGTTATTCAACATTAAAATCTTGCATGAGATAAACGTCCCACCAATGAAAAACTATATTGAAGAATGGTTCAAAAAAGCAATTGACAAAGGGAAAGAAACAGTTGAGACGGTTCTTGTAACCATTGATGAAGACAATAAAAGGAAAACAACAAGTGAAGACACAAGAGATGATCATAGTAATTTTATGTTGATCACATCTTTCTTTCTTTATCAGTTCTTTCATTCAGTTACTCTGTTTCTTTGACTAGAAAGGTTTAACCGAAGTCTGATAAGTTATCCATGTCTTCTTTCTAGGTCTTCTTGTTCTATTATCGCCCACCATCCTCCTTCTACAAGCTTACTTCTTGTTTATATTTGCTTTATGGTCCATGGGAGCCCCAATCCTAGTCCTAAGGACAAACGCATTTAAATTTCAAGGCTTTATAACAAACTAGTTATTTTTCAAAAATTCCAAGAGAGTTATTTTTGGGATCAGTTTTGACTGTGCTTTGTAACTCTGAGTTTTGAGTATAAATTATTTGATATTGATCTATAATTATCTTTATGTGAGCTTCCCATGTGTCCACTCTATTAAATTTATCTTATGCATGCAGACCATCTTCTTTTTATTTTATGTGATCAGAAATCGTTAGTTTAACTATGATGGATGTGAGAAAATTTTGTCTATCTTTTTCAAATGTATGAAGTGTGTGGTTCCTATTCATTTTTTGGGAACTCTCTTTAAAAAGAAAATGAAACATTTTATTTCTTGTTATTTTTCTTTCAATCTTTATATTTCTTTGATTACCACGACAGACTTCTGCAAAGTCCTATATTCTAAAAATTTAGAATCCCAAGAAAATCTTAAAATAAAGAGGAGTACCACCTCTATAAAAATGTAGGAGGATTTGTATCCTCGTGAGGTTTCCGTTTTTGTCCTAACGGATTCAAGCGTCAACAATTCCAACATTGGATCATCTCGAAAGAGGAGTTCAACCAAAAACATAAAACACTTAATAATAATTATTGAAAGGAAGCACATTGCTTTGTACCAAGGTATTATTGGGTATGTGTTATATTCTTTGCATGTGTGTGTGTGGGCGCGTCAGATTTGACAACTACGTCTGACGATCCCTCGTAGTAGAGATATTTGTGTCGTGTGCGTTGGGCGCTTCCTAGGGGGGTCCCAGGGGGGGTAGGTATGGCCCCCCCTGGTTACGCGCAGCGTCCCGAAATTTTTTTTTTGGCGGTTTTGCTATTTTTAGCGGATTTTGCTATTTTTAGCGATTTTCTAAATTAATCCCGGATTAAGGGATTAGGGTTTTGGTATCTAAGAATTACCTAAAAAAAATGTATATATTGTATAGTGAATGGTTAAATTCTATATTATAAGAAAGGTTTTCCCCGGTTGAGGGTTTCCGGTATAAATCTTTGTGTACTATGTGTATGAGCCATTGATTAAATTATGTTTTGCTTAAGAATCTATATGCATTGCTTTACTTCACAGGTTTAAAACTTACAGGTATGATCCGTCAACAAATAATAACTAGGGAAACTCAAACAATGTTTACGGAGGATGATACTTGTATGAAAATGGATAATGATAATAAATGAGGATTAAATCATTCATAAAAAATAATAATATCTAACAACCAAAAATCTTGCATGGTACTCACATGCACTACGAGGTATTACAATTCTCTCCCTCGTAATAGGCTACGGCCTCGAATCTAATTTGATATATGTAACCAAATGTGAAAAACTTCTTTAGTGATAAATTCCTAACTCACACATCCTCTACTTTGATCTCAATATCGTCAATATCAATCAAACCCATGTTATCATCGTAGATGATAATAATTTATGCTACAATTATTATTTGATTATCATCCTCGTCATCAAGTCCAGGTAATCCATCAACATCATCTGTATCCTCTATATCAATTATATATTCTCATCGAATCAATTTATCATCAATGTCATTGAATTACATTTTTCAAGTTGTTAATAATCCACAACATTTCCAATATTTACAACACTTATAAGACTCTACTCCTAATATGGTAGAGTGGCTCGTATTATGTTTGATCACCACATAAGCAATACCCCCTTACTAATAATATATCTATTGATATCTCTATATAAACAATATATACAATAAGTTACAATAGATAAACAATATATAAGCAATACATAAATAAAAGATATGCAATATATAAGCAACAATATAAATAATACAATACAATACTCACTCACTGTACAAACAATATAAAAAATACATAAACAATATAAATGGTACAATGCAATAATTACTATATAAATAAATAAGATAAACAATATAAACACTATAAATAACACAACGCAATATTCATTATATAAAAGGTATTACATCAGTGTTTCTATTATTATTATTATTTAAAATTTGATTTTAACATTCATATATTTTATTCGCATTCCGAATGAATTATTTCTATTTTTAAATCTAGATTGACCTACTAAATACATCTAGTAAACTCGTAGTAGAAATTATCGAAAATATATTTTGCATTTTGACCACGTGTGTAATCAATCGTCCATGTTTGCCCCAATTTTTTTTATGGGTGCTATTTTAAGAAAACACAATAATGATTCTTGTTGTAATACTTTTATTTCTTCATTAAAAGACAACTAACAAATTTTTTAGTGCATCTCTATAAACTTAAAAACTAAACAAGCAAAGCATCATCCTTAAAACACAATCAACATGTTCAATATTTTGGATTTTGAATTCAATTTACTTGTAAGAAATTGGTGCATGAAAGAGAGATTTTGCGTAAAGTTCTCAAAAAGGTTAAAATAAAAGTAAATTATTTACGTGAAAGAAACCATGGTTTTAACTACAATGAGATAAAGTGGTAGCTACACCATTCTGAGGAGGAAGAATAATTAGTGGGTGCCCTGAAATTTTATCCAATGGTCACATGTATTCACTTGTTTGATAGACATCGTCACTCTATTCATCAAGATTTATTTTCTCAAGTTTCTAGGGCATATAGAATATTACTTATTTATTATGTTGTTAATATGTTGATAAGGGAATTTCCCCGTGAGGTTGAGTAATTCTCTCAATATATGGAGGATTGGAATTAGGTTTCAACAAACGAGCATCTTCCTCTTGATTGCTTTGAGTGTCCTTTTCTCTTTTTTTGTGATTCATGGGAGCCTAAGTTTAGTGGTAAGGCATTGGTGGGTCCTTTCTTCAGAATGCCAAAGGAATTCACCAAATATATGGTTATCCCTTCCTTTGACCTACTCCCCAGGCATGTCGTTTGATCTCAATTGTAGTATCATGAGGCCCACTTTTGAGATGTTTTGATTGTTTTTGTACTCTATGAACCTCTCTTTACCATCATTAATATAATTATGTTGGGTTTTGTGCAATTGATTGATTGTGAAATAATTTGGATAATTGAGTGTGTTTTATCGTAGTTTATATATGGTTTTGATGATTTTATGCATATCTAAGGCTACACGGACCCATGGTTCAAGCAATTTGAAGTTCAAGGAGGGTATAATTCAACATTGCATGTGAGAAAAGGGGGATTATGTCCCATCATCAACCTCCAAAGGATTTCCAAGCCTTCAATCACCCAAAGCACCAAATCCAACATGATATACATTCAAATTGATTATTGAGAGAGGGAAATCTAGCAAGGGATTTGAACCCTAGAACATAGGTCCCTAATTATAGGGATCATGGAGACATAAGACCTCCAATCAAAGATTGATTGAAGGGTCTATAGAGGTAATATTCTCACATAAATAGGAACTAGGGGTTGGCCCTARAGGTCTTGGTCATTTGTGGAACATTAGGATTTCTTCTAGATCTAAGAAATTGAACTCTTTTGAGATGTATTTGAGTTATGAATTAATGTGATAATATAGAAAGTTCCCTTCCATATTTCTTTTCCTTGGTAGTTTTTTAGGTTGCATGTAGAAGCCTTGGGTAGGGCCCAYTCAAGACTGAACAAGGAACCTTCGTATTGTTGTTTCATTTTTTCCTTTTAGTTGTGTAGTTCATCTTGTTTACATTTCTTGTTATGCATCAGTTTCTGCAACTAGTGTTTATTTCTTGTAGCAAWTTCTAGCATGTCATTCTAAGKAGTTTCCTGGTATTATGTCATTTATAAGGAGGCTTWGTTAACCTTTTGTTGCTTCATCTTTGTAGCAAGTTACTTCAAGAGGGATTAGATTTGTTTTATCATGCTTTGATTTAGTTTTTAATAGGATAATTTTTGTAGGATAAACTTTGTATTTAGTTGGTTAAGTTAAGAAGATTCAATTCTATTTTATAGTAGGTTTATGTCTGCACTTTGGTTTAGAAACTTTGATTATATTTATTTAGGCTTGCTATACTTTATTTTAGATTTCCTTGATGTCAAGTTAAGTATGACTAGTTCTTTTATTCATAGGTGCTTTCAAGTTTTGTTTTGCAGCTTTTCATTTAGTCAATTTTCAACTTTCCTTCAATCAATTTGCAATGTTCATTTAGTCAACTTCGATATTTCATTTGAGTAGTGTTCAATTACTTTGTATCCCTTTTCTTTGATGAAGTAGTCCTTGCAATCATAGGGTAAACATGTCTCCTTCTTCTTAGATAGGTGTTTGTATGAAGTTTGCACACATAGAGCACAGTTCCTCTTAAGTTTGTATGAACCTCAAGTTGACAATCTAAAGTGGCACCTACAGAGTTCAACATTTGTTGCAATTCTTTGGCCAATCACATTTTTTTGCGCTATTGCTAGGGATTGAACCATGAAACAAGAATTTAGCATCAATAGGTAGACTGATTCAACACCATGTGACATGTCATATTAGTCTTTATGACTAATGACACATCACCAACCAAGATACAACAAACAAAAAAGTACCAACACAATCAATGGTACAAGGAAAATTACACAGGTCAACTTCAAAATGACACATATAGGCATACTGCAACATTCCAAATTTCCATCCTATTTGAAGGCACATTCAAAATTTATGCATCGTTAAAATTTCATACCAATGTTACAAGTCAATGAAACACATCAAGGTGTGGTCCACAAACTCTTAGAAGCTCCATTAATCCATTCCACACTTCACCACAATATTTCAACCATCATACCTATCCTCCCATGCATAAACCCTAACTTCCATGTAACCTTCATCCATCATCCATATCACTCCATATCTAAAATTCATTCACTTAATATCAACAATCCATCCATTCCATACCTTTTCCACCACTATTAGCCATTACCATCCACTCACATACTCTAAAAACCCTATAAGTCGAAAACTATGCACTAAAAACACATAGCTATAGAAAGTTATAGGAAGCATGCAATTTGCATGGCTATAGGAAGCTATAGGAAAGCTCACAATAGTAGCTACATGAAATTATAACAAATAAATTTGCTACATGAAGCTACAAGAGACATTCCTAGAGCACACAATTTCAAATTTATTGATTTTCAAGGACATGGGAGCACTCGAAGGACCATGACACACATATTGAAACCATCTCTCAACATTCCAATGAACTTGGTCAAGGTACTGAAGGAGCTACATAATCCCTTGTAGACCTACAAGAAGCCATGGGAGATAGACAAGCTCACTATTTTCCATCTCCATTGATCAGATCAAACACAGCATGACCTTTACAAGAATGCAATAGTAACTTCATCAACACCTTCAACAACCTACATGCAAACATATAAAGCAATATATAACAGCTACCTCACTCACTCTTTTTTCAAACTCAATTTCTTTTAATTGATCAATTGTAACCCGTAATATTAGTCATGGTCAATCCAACCGAAATTGAAACCTCATCACCGAGGTGGGCCTCGAGTCTCCATGTGGGGGGAGGATCACTGATTTATATGAGGTGGTCACTAAGTGTTTGAGGTGGAAACTTAAGCTACCAACAGATGTCAAGGAAAATTCCATTAAATTTGGTCAGAAATGACATAATCAAGCAATAAGGCATTTAAAAGAAACGTCACATCAACTGTGTGCCAAATTTTGAAATGAAGTGAACAGTGCTTCCACCGCCGAAGATCATAATCATGATCATTCTTGCATGCATAACAAAGAACACCAATACTTCCTTCAAGCCACCAGTGCATAGTTGCATACGATGCAAATGACCAAGTAGGAGGAAAATTAGAAAAGGGGATGCTACAAACATTGGTTTCAAGTTGAGAGATTATAGTTTCATATGTCTAGAGTCAACGTTAGCTACAAGAACTATATGAGAGGTTATTCACATAGCAAACCTCGACTCAAATTTATTTTTCTCTAATATGATCCTACAATTCTTTTTAGAATTCATCTAGATTTTCCCCTTAATTTTGTTCACAATACTATGAGTGTGTCCAAGAGTCTTTTCTAGACTCTTGGAACCCTAATAGACATACCCATCACTTTTTTAATCCTTTTGCTGTTACATGTTGTTCATCCTAACTATTATAATCCACTCATAGAGTTGCTTTCACCTGTTTTTTTCCACACCCTCGTTCCCAAAAGTGATAGAAGGGGTTGAATTGGAGAAACCTTGGACTCCTTATACCACCATTCAATATATACATAGATTATCATTCTGCTTTCTCAAGAAAAGTTGAAAGGTGACAAGCTCAAACCTAGGTTTCCATAATTTTTTAATCACCCTACCCTTGGAAATTCTATATTTGTTTTGAATAGATCTAGTTCTAAACCTAAAGGTAAACACCATTTCTCATAGGAGGGTTATCATATCACTCCAAAAGCACCCAAAAAAATGAACTTGGGATGATACCCTACAAACCCTACATTCCTCTATTTCATTGTCTGCAATCTTAGCCCACGACCTATGTTTTTTTACCAACTACGTTCAGCTCCTATTGAGTCATCCTATACCTCTTTCTTTGATAATTATCCCTTTCACATCAAGAAACCATGGAGGGAAAGATACCTCTATTTGGTATACCCTATTACATTAATCTTCTGGGCTAGTGAAGTTTCCCATGTATACAACCCTACAGGATACCCAAAACATGCATCAAAAATGAACCATGGGGGGTGGTTACAATAGGAGGGATCCTACATAAACCTCCATAGTATATAACAACCTTAAGGTGGTATACATATTTCAACAATCCCATTGGTTGGTTTTTTTTTATAGATTTTAAGGATATGATGACATAATATCACTTGAGTTTGCATACAATTTTTAAAATTTTAGAGATCAAAAATACATATTAGCAGGAAGAGGTTTGGAAATCCGTGTAAATGAAGTTGTTATAAGCAAAGCTTCAAGACTTCCCATGGGTATACCCTAAGATAAGGATGACAGGAAACCAACTATTGATGCTAAGAAATTATTCTTCCTAGGATATGAAGAACCAAAAGTGAAAGAGAATGGAGTCAATGGAGAAATCCTACCAAAACATTGGGATGAAGTAACATATCACTTGCTAAAGTATATAACTTGGGAAGGGATACTAAGTATGATATATGTTGGCATGTTTTCATACATAGGCAGAGTATGCGTGTTTGTCATTGATGGCGAAGATCAGCACGATCAATAGAGCAGTGATAATGGCATGACAATGGCAAGATCAACAGTGAAGAGCAACAGTGATCGTTGGATCTTATTCAAACTTCCCAATGATCGTCAAATATGAATTCAGATAGTAGGAGCGCATAGTAGAAGAAAATATATCTCAGGCATCGGATCTGAGCCTGAAGACCGATCGTCATTGGATCCATAAGAAGGAGCACGGTCTTTACGTGCAAGATGAAGGGGGCATACAAAATCCCGAAAGAAGGAGGACCGTCCATCTTCAAGAAGGACACGTGGCAAGCGACTAGAATTTCGTTGACCTATATATTGGAGGAGTCAACGGAACATGGTGTGGGAACTTGCGATATGCGAAATCCTAAGAATTGATCTGGACCTTTGGATAGAGGTATGATGTGGAACGTTGGATGCAGAGGGAACATGGTGAGCAATTGGCATTTCACTAACTGAAAAGCCAAAGAAAGGAGGTGCTCTATCCTATGAAATCGCAAAATGTGAAACCACAAATTAATCTAAGTCGTTGATCAAAGGGAGATTGTGGACTGTTGATCAGGCATGACGAAGGCCTGTGAAGTTGTGAAATCATGATAAGATCTTGACCGTTGATCCAAGAGGGACATGTGGCGAGGGATTAACTTTTCACTGACTGGAAAGTCAAAGGAAGGAAATGCTCTAACCTTGCAACTTGCGATATGTGAAATCGCAATAAGGTATGGCTCGTGGTCATAGACAAGGTCACATCGTCGGAGGCTTAAGGGAAGGAGCTAATTGCTAAGCTCCATTTCGGGGATCGCAACTTGGAGTGTCGAGACCCTTCATCACAGGAATCCCGAAACACTAGATCGCGATGAGATCTGGACCATCGGATCATTGGAGATCTTGACCGTTGATCAGGCTCGATGAAGTTCATAAGTTCGTGAAATGTGAAATGCCTTTTGGTGTACGTTGTGGTCACCTTCGATGGTCATGTGAGAGGGAGGAGCTAGCGGAGCTAAGATCCATTTCGGGGATTGCAACGTGGATCATCGAGACCCTTCGACACAGGATTGTCAAAATGTGAAATGTGAAACTCATCTTGATTAGGCCCATGGTCATAGCCAGTGGGAATATGGGATAAACGCAAGACCCTGCGGATTTAATCCAACGGTGTTGGTTATTTGAGCATCTGATCGAAGGGCTACCATTGATCTTTACGATTAATTGTTCAGTTGTGATTCAGTTAGCATAACCGAATCATGGTTCTTGGATGGTTGGTGATTAAGTGGTTGAAGCATTGTTGGCCTAAGTATTTGAGGTGTAACTAAAGTGGTTTGAAGTGCATAAAAGAAATATGGAGAGACTGTGAATGGTTGGTTGTTCTGAATGAAAAATGAGTTGAACTGTAAGAAAGGGAAAATTACAGTATTCACAGTGTGAGACCGAAAATATGTGCAGTGTGAGATAAAAGTCAGAGATGAGTAACATATGCGGAATAGACAGAAGCAAGAGCAGAATTGCAGAACAGCTTGAAGCAGATCAGAATTGCAGAATAGATAGAAGTAGAGAAGAATTGCAGGACAGAAGAGAAGTGGTCAAAATTGAAACACATGCGTTGTTGGTTATTCAATCATTTTACTTATAATCAGGGAGTTAGGGTGGTGCTAGGGAGGACTGTGGTCCTCTGATATTCGAGTTGGTGCTTGAATATTGGGATTTGTAGCTTCCATCTAGTTGTGGCTAGAAAACAGGGTGGCAGGGTGGTGCTTGGGAAAACATAGAGTTTTATGTATGCAATTTGGTGCTTGTATAAGTGGAAGTAGGTGCTTCCATTCAGTTGGTGTTGGAACACTTAGGGAGTTGGTGCTTCCTTCTAGTCGGTGCTAGAGAAACCAGAGAGTTGGTGCTCTCAACAAGTTGGAGCTTGTAAAACAGAGGTAGTAGCCTCACTTTGAGTTGGTGCTCAAACATAGATGATGTAC
>ML792123.1:146254-166839 GCA_009831015.1 Picea engelmannii | reverse complement strand
TTTAGTTCAAAAGATTTTAAGATCTTTGCTTGATAAATTTAATCCAAAATTTTATGCAATAGAAGAACTAAATGATCTTAAAACTATGTCCATTGATCAACTCCTAGGAACTCTAACTACATGTGAAATGAGAATCAGCAAAGGTAAATCCATTACTAGAGAAGCATCTTTTAAAGCAGACAAGAATATTGATTCAGATTTAGATGATATTGAGGCAAAAATTGTGAGAAGGTTAAAGAAAGGATCAGGAAAATATCAAGGCAAGCTTCCCTTCAAATGTTTTAACTATGGTAAGATAGGTCATTTTGCATCTAAGTGTCCCCACCAGAAAAAGGACTAGAACTTTGATGATGAAAAGAAGTACAAATTCAAGAAATATAGTAAAAAGAAAAGCTTGTGTGCAAACAATGATAATTCCTCAGAAGACATAGATAGTGATTCATCATGTGAAAACAAAGTGAATGATTTTATGCTTATGGCTATGGGATATTTTGATGATGAACACACAGGAGGTGAAATGGATGATGAAGAAGCTGTGGTGGATATGGAAGGTGAATTAATCAGTGATTTGGAAAAAATTGACGGACTCAAATGTAAGAAGAGAAAAAAAAAATGTTGTTAAGCAATTTAAAATGAATGGTGAAAAACCTGATGAAAACTTTTCTCTACTAAAAGTGGAGTTAGAAGAGGCAAAGAAAATAGAAGACATACTAAAACAACAATTGTCAGAGAAGAAAGCGAGGTGTGAAGCCTTAGAAGAAGAGATAGTAAAAACCAGAAAAGAAATGGAGAAGTTTAAGGGATTGTATCACCAAAATATACCAAGTATTAAAGCCTCAAAAGAATTAACTTTCATTCTAAATCAGTAAAGGAATCCAAAGTTGAAAGTTGGCTTGGGCTATGAAGAAGGATCAAGTAGTGATCATCCAAGTAATACAGAACCCATCAAGTCTGTCAAATCTACAATCATTGACAACAACCACTCTACAGAAACAAAGAAAGAAAATCAGCCACCAAGAAGGAATGAAAGAAAAAGTGCCAAAACTGAATCCGTAGATCAAAGAAATAACACAAACACATTTTTTGATCAAAGAAATCAACTACAACCTTTTTTCAGGTACAAATGTTTTTTCTATGGTTATTTTTTTTTTCTGTTCTAACTTTGGTCACAAAGTTGTAAATTGTTCTTTAAGATCTAGATATTTGAAATCAAGATACTCAAGGAATAATTATCTTCCACAACAAAGATTGAGACAGCCAAGAAACAAACGACCACATACTATAAATCATGTGATGGATGGAGGAAGGACACAAGTGAAACATAAAACAGTTATGAGCATAACAATCGTTATGATTTGTTATTTAGTGAACCAGAATGTTACATCTATCATAATTATGGACATAAAGTTGCAGATTGTCGCTTAAGGAATTTTAAGCCAGATTCGAATCCTACTGCTGAAAATTTCAAGATTTGAAAGAAGAAAGAAGATGACAAGTGTAGACTAGTGTTATCAGCCCAAAGACAAAATAATCCCTGGTATATTAACAGTGGATGTTCCAAACATATGACTGGAGACAAAAGTAAGTTTCTAACTCTAAGTGAAAGCAAATCAGGGAATGTAACTTTGGAAATGATGCACCAAGAAAAATAAAAGGTAAAGGAATGGTAAGTTTGAGTAATGGCAAAGGGAAAGCTCAAGATGTGTTGTTTGTAGAAGGTCTGAAACATAATTTGCTTAGTGTCATTCAAGTCTGTGACTGAGGATGTGAAGTTGTTTTTACCTCTAAATATTGTAGAATAAAATCTGTGAATTCAGGACAGCTAGTTGCAAAAGGGATAAGAACAGAAAACAATGTCTATGTGTTAAAAGAAGAAAAAGAAGAATGTCACTTAAGCAAGTATGATGAAAGTGGGATATGGCATAGGAGACTTGGACACTTAAATTTTGATCATATAATCAAGCTCAAAAATAGTCGGGCAATAAAGGATCTTCCAAAGATATCAAATCCATATGATTATGTTTGTAAACCATGCCAGATAGGAAAGCTTACTCGGACACAGTTCAAATCTAAAAACTTTCCTTCAATAGAAAAACCTCTCCAATTAGTACATATGGATTTATGTGGACCATCAAGGAAAGAAGGTACAGGAAGAGAAAATTATTTTATGTTGATTATTGATGATTATTCTAGACTAACATGGGTTTCCTTTTTGAAGGAAAAATCTGAAGCATTTGAAAAATTCAAAGTGTTTAAGGCTCTAACTGAGAATCAAATAGGAAAAAGATTGAAAGTGGTAAGGTCTGATAGAGGAGGAGATTTTATCTCATGGAACTTCAAAGAGTTTTGTGATAAACATGGAATCAAAAGAGAGTACACAATTCCAAGGACTCCACAGCAAAATGGAGTTGTTGAGAGGCAGAATAGATCAATGATGAATGAAAGGAACATACCTCAAACATATTGGGTGGAAGCAATTCATACAGCTATTCATATCTTTAACAAATCACATCTCAGACCACATAGTGACAAAACTCCTTATGAACTATGGTTTGGAAGACCTGCTTCAATCAAGCATTTTAAAGTCTTTGGGAGTAAATGTTATATTAAGAATAATGATGAAAATATTGGAAAATATGATGACAGGGTTGATGAAGGTATCTTCTTAGGTTATGCTACAAACAGTAAAGGGTATAGATGTTACAATAAGAGGCTGCATAAACTAGTTGATTGTATGGACATAAAAGTTGATGAAGAAATCTCAGTCAAAAATGTAAGCAATGTTGAACCAAGCACAAAAGATATAGTTGAAGATGAAGATGAACAGGTCCAAGGATTAGAAAGAGAATAATCTGAATCAGATGAAGATACAAATACTCAGGTTGACATAAATCAGCAGAAAGAAACAAACTCACCTCTCAGAATTGTTAGAAAGAATCATCCTAAAAATCAGATAATTGGAGATATAAATAAAGGAGTTCAGACAAGAAGGAAATTGATTAAAGACTCAGAACAATCTCATGTTGCCTTTTTACCTATGACTGAACCTAAAAAAAATTATGAAGCCAACCAACATGATGATTGGATTAGAGCTATGAATGAAGAGCTTGATCATATTGAGAAGAACAATACTTGGGAGCTTGTTCCTAGACCTGAAGACAAGAATGTAATAGGTTCCAAGTGGGTGTTCAAAAATAAAATGAATGAAAAAGGACAAGTTGTTAGAAATAAAGCCAGATTGGTCTGTAAAGGGTATGCACAAGTTGAAGGTGAGGACTTTGATGAAACTTGTGCACCAGTGGAAAGATTGGAAGCCATCATAATGTTTCTTGCATATTCATGTCATAAGAACTTTAAAGTGTGTCAGATGGATGTTAAATCAGCATTTCTTAATGGAGATCTAGAGGAAGAAGTATATATGGAGCAACCTGAAGGATTCTCATTGACAGATAACCCTGATTATGTTTGCAAGTTGAAGAAGGATTTATATGGACTGAAACAAGCACCACAAGCTTGGTATTATATATCGAACTAATTTTTACAAGACAAACGATTCAAGAAAGGTATTGTTGATAGCAATCTCTACATAAAAACTAAAGGTGATGATTTACTAGTTGTTTTGATTTATGTAGATGACATTATTTTTGGCTATAATAATGATTCCTCTGTTTAGTGGTTTGCTAAATCTATGCAAATAGAGTTTGAGAAGTCCATGATAGGAGAATTGTCATATTTTATTGGCTTACAAGTAAAACAGAGTTCTACAGGAATTTTTATCTCTCAAGAAAAATATTTGAAAGAGATGTTGAAGAAATTTCAGGTGGAAGATTCTTCTCATGTTAGTACACTTATGGTGGTTGGTTGTGTTAGCACTCAAAAACGCAGCGGTATTTTTGAAGGAAAGATGCCTAATATTGTAGGAAAATTTCGATAGCTTCCCGAGATCCAAATGCAGATCTGAAAGCACCATTGGAAAGTTCAGGATTTGTAGATGTCGATCGACTATTTAATCATGCAAAACGGACTCTCCATGACTGAGAAATTTGATTTTGAAAAAATGTGCGCTTTCACCAGCGCAGAAGGCAGAATTATAACCAGTTAGTTGTGCAAAGTGGCGACTTTCAGCAGCTAAGGAGCAGATTTTCAGCTAACTTACCCAAAAATCTGCTCCTTAGTTGCTGAAAGTCGCCACTTTCCACAGCTAACTGGTTATAATTCTGCCTTCTGCGCTGGTAAAAGCGCAGATTTTTTCAAAATCAAATTTCTCAGTCATGGAGAGTTTGTTTTGCATGCTTAAATAGTCGATCAACATCTACAAATCTTGAACTTTCCAATGGTTCTTTCAGATATGCATTTGGATCTCGAGAAGCTATCGAAAATTTCCCTACAATATTAGGCATATTTCCTTCAAAAATGTCGGTGCGTTTTTTAGTGCTAACATCTGGCTCCAATTGGGATGGATACCTCCCTGTGAGGTGTCCAAGAACCTAGCAGACCTTGTGCCTTTAGTGTTGGGCATGGAGTCATTAATCCTTTAGCACTGATCCCTCTGCAAACCTGTAGCTTTCATGCTACCTGTTCTTCTTATTCAATAATAACTGAAAATGATCTATGTGCTCAATAAAGAGCTTATTTGTCTGTCTACTCCTACATCTAGCCAATAGAAGTATATTGATCAAGTAAAACTGGATTTCCAATGCAGCCAAATGAGAAAGTGATTTACAGGAATCATGTTGAACCTTGACCCGAATAATAATAAATACCATATCATGCAGAAGAAAGGTTTGAGCAGGTGAATAAGATAATCTTCTTCTGACATAAATATCTTAACATTCATGCTGCTGAAAGAATCCAAAAAATCAGCAATAGGGTCTTCAAAATCATGAAAGAATACCTCTTTGAGTTGTTGCTCCAAATGACTGTGTTGCAGCTGCTCTTTGTTTCCTTCACAAAACTCATTGATGAATGTAGATTGCGGGATCTCTGTTGGAGGAAAATACAAAGTCAATTTCTGATCTGAACCTTTATACTTCCCTTCCTGCAAAAGTCGGCTGCAATCTGTCTTTGTTTGCAAAAAAAAATGTGAGTTGCCCATAACATATGTTGCAGATCCAAACCTAAGATTTAGGTATTCACTGTTATTGAGATCAAAATACCCATGACAAGTATCAATTACAGCATCAACACATTCATGCTCAGGATTCTCGTATTCTAGGTGAAGATTAGACAGTCCTTGCAAATACGGAACTTGTAGGTTGTCCTCATCAATCTTTGCAGATCTGAAACTGTCACTTGCTAATCTGTCAATCTGCTCAACATCTTCAAAGTTTTCAGAAGAAAAAATATGATCTTCATCACAAGTTACAACAGTAGATGCGTTTGATATGATGTCAAAAGCATCACTAAGGTTATCATGGGGTGAATCATTGATCTCCTGATCATGATGAATAATATCCTCTACAACAACATATTCTTCATGAACATCTGAGTTCTTAGTTAATAAATGAAATTCATGACAACACTCGGGAAAAAGAATATCAACTGGAAAATGATCTTTACAGAACACATGAAAAGTAACATGAAAATCTGCTAAAGAGATAACACTTGCATTCGGAAGAGACCGGCACCAATCAAGAGAAATTCCCTCTAGAGAAAAACAAAAGAGCCGGATCTGAACATCCTCATGCACTACCTGCAACCGATGCATGTAGTCATGAAAGTCCAGCAAATGTTCAGTTGGCACTTCCCACTCTTCTCCTCGAAATCTGGGAAGACTATCCTCCCATTCATCTCTAGCAGGTAATTGATTAGGGAAACCAACAATGCTTGAAACATCACAGAACGCATACCTCTTGGCTAAGATCCTGTTCACGTCATCCCAGTGGAGTCAGTAACAGATTCTAAACAATGGAGTCTCCACTGATTTCGTCCTTCATGGAGTCGCCAGATAGATGATTATAACCAATAAGTGTCTACCCCTTGTATATCATCAAAGAGTAGATCTATGTTGTCTCCCAGGAAGATCAGCTTCTCAACTCGCTCCCCGACAACGGCGCCATTTTGTTATCACTCCAAGAAACTCCTTAGGGTTGTAGGCTAAGGATGCTTGGTAACTTAAGAAATCAATAATCAATGTGTGTGGATCAATGGGATAACTGAGGATGGCTAATGAGAAGAATAATTCAGGCCAAGTCCATAATTGTCATGAATTTCATTTATTAACTAAGAACTCAGATGTTCATGAAGAATATGTTGTTGTAGAGGATATTATTCATCATGATCAGGAGATCAATGATTCACCCAATGATAACCTTAGTGATGCTTTTGACATCATATCAAATGCATCTACTGTTGTAACTTGTGATGAAGATCATATTTTTTCTTCTGAAAACTTTGAAGATGTTGAGCAGATTCACAGATTAGCAAGTGACAGTTTCAGATCTGCAAAGATTGATGAGGACAGCCTACAAATTCCGGATTTGCAAGGACTGTCTAATCTTCAGCTAGAATATGAGAATTTTGAGCATGAATGTGTTGATTCTGTAATTGATACTTGTCATGGGTCTTTTGATCTCAATAACAGTGAAGACCTAAATCTCAGATTTGGATCTGCAGCATATGTTATGGGCAGCTCACATTTTTTTTTGCCAACAAAGACAGATTGCAGCCGACTTTTTCAAGAAGGGCAGTATAAAGGTTCAGATCAGAAATTGACTTTGTATTTTCCTCCAACAGAGATCCCGCAATCTACATTCATCAATGAGTTTTGTGAAGGAAACAAAGAGCAGCTGCAACACAGTCATTTGGACCAGTAGCTCAAAGAGGTATTCTTTCATGATTTTGAAGACCCTATTGCTGATTTTTTGGATTCTTTCAGCAGCATGAATGTTAAGATATTTATGTCAGAAGAAGATTATCTTATTCACCTGCTCAAACCTTTCTTCTGCATGATATGGTCTTTATTATTATTCGGGTCAAGGTTCAACGTGATTCCTGTAAATCACTTTCTCATTTGGCTGCATTGGAAATCCAGTTTTACTTGATCAATATACTTCTATCGGCTAGATGTAGGAGTAGACATACAAATAATCTCTTTATTGAGCACATAGATCATTTTCAGTTATTATTGAATAAGAAGAACAGGCAGCATGAAAGCTACAGGTTTGCAGAGGGATCAGTGCTAAAGGCTTAATGACTCCATGCCCAATGCTAAAGGCTACCGGAACTACTAGGTTCTTAGAAACCTCGCTGGGAGGTCTCCATCCCAGTTGGAGCCAGATGTTATCTCCCAAAATAGCACCGTCATTTTGAGTGATAGAATGAGTCAAAAAATTCATTTATGTGATTCTTGGCTTTCAAAAATTACTCTTCCAGCTTTCAACAGCGCACTCGTTTAATTTTTCGCGGGTTAGCTGTTGAAAGCCGTCACTTTCCACAGCTAACGGGTCATAAAATATAGCTTTGTGCTGGTGAAAGTCCTGATTGTGCTCAAAACGATGTTCTTACACACGCCAAATGTCAAGTCCACAATACACCAAATCAATTCCCATGTCAGACCTCAAATTCAGCCACGAATCAAGCCATTAATCAGCCATGCATTCAACCAAAGTAATAACACATTTTCTTCATGGGTGTTTTGTTTTTGCAAGGTCATGTTTATCCTTTGAGATCGCAGATGCCAGTGCCCTGCAAGGATTGCGTTTTCTAGGTGTTGTTAGGGTTTCTTCCAATAAATCAGGGAAAAACTTTCAGCTACAATTTCTGCAACAAAGGACGCAAAAGATACTATGTTCCAGAGATGCTTGATTGGGCATTCCTTTGGATTTTAATAAAGAGAGATGAGATCTGTGCATTTGGAATGCTTGCATGATTTCCTATGCGTTCCACCTGTTTCTGGTCTCATGAAGACGGGATTCTGAGAAGCAGACATCACTATGACCTGATAGAGATCTTTTTGCATCGGTGGCAAGGCTCCTGATACCAACTATCTATTCATGGGCGACTATGTTGATCGTGGATACTACTCTGTTGAGACTATATCATTGTTGGTTGCTTTCAAAGTGCGCTACAGGGATAGAATTACCATGCTACGAGGAAACCATAAAAGCAGGCAAATTACTCAAGTGTATGAATTTTATGACGAGTGCAGGGTTTTCATAAAACAGTTGAGGGCGACGATGATAAGCGAATGTTGAGTCAAAGCAATGGTACAGTGGTTGAGATGGATTTAAATGGCAATAGCATCGAGTCAGTGATTGATGATGCAGTCATTAGAGCGTGGCATATGTTGGGTCAGATAGATGCCCTGGTCAATTGTTATGCCTATGAAGATGATATAACACCGCCCCTTGACTTGACTAAAGAGGAACTGGACAGGATAATCAGAGATAATCTCAAGGTAACATGGCATGTTTTCAAGGCAGTTGGTAGCGAAGATCTGGAGAAGCTTGTTATTCATGGAGTTCCGCTGGGCCATCAGAGCAATCGCCTGCCATCTGAAAATCTCGTCGTTGTCGTTGACATTGATGAAGTTCTTGGCAACTTCCTCTTTGCTTTGAACACATTTATAGCTGAGCGCTACTTTTTAAATCACAGCATTGAAGAGTATCATGTCTATAACTTCAACAAGGTTTGGAAATGCTCCCTTGCAGAAGCCAATGTTCGAGTTCATGAATTTTTTAAGTCCAAATACGTTAGAGAGGGCATTGACGGAATCAGAAAGACAATCCACTGTACAGCATTTTTGCAACAATTGCAGGACAGAATGCACAACAAGTCATTTTGATTGCAAGAAGGTGGGTTTTTTGCTTTGCACAAAATGTTTTCAGGATGGAAATTATGGACTTGGCCTGTCTGCAGGTGATTTTAAGCATTCCAATGAACATAAAATAACTAATCAACTAGGTGGTGACAAATGGACAGATCAAGAGACTTTTCTTCTTCTAGAGGGTATTTTGCTTCATGTAGACAACTGGAATGGTGTTGTTTAGCACTTTGGTACTAAGAATGAGGCCGAATGTGTCATGAAGCTCATACAGCTTCCTTTTGGAGAGAATTTTATGGGAAATACTAGCACTGAAGGCAATGATAGAAGATCAAATAATATCAAAAGTGAAAACAAAGTAAATGATCAAGCTTTTAGTCTCAAGGCCAGCAGTTACAACTGGAACAGTGCCAGCAACTGGATATCCAGCAATTAGTAATAGTACTGATGTTCAGGCTCAACACCCCATTGTCTCAGGTGGAGATTATCCTACTGATAGGGCAGATAGACATCAAAATTCTTCTGCATTTATACCAGGCATGGGCAGTAGCAATATCTATCCTATTGTAATTGCTGCACATCCACTTGAGCCTAATCAGTTTGTTGTAGGATTGACTAATGGAGTTGTTCATGTGATTAAGTTTGCCAACAAAAAGGAAATGAGAAAGTTTCATGTCTATTTTGGGTAAAAGAGTGAGTTGTCCTCAAGGTGACATTATTGACTTATCCACATTTCATTGAGGTGTATCACACCTGTCGAAGACTTGAAGGAGAGAGAGATCTTGGGCAAAATAGAATATACAACAGCAGCTTGGAGAAGTCTCTGCTCTTTTGAAATCTTTTGCTGACTATATCGACAGCCTATGTGGAATTGGCAGCAGATGCTTTGCGTACCTTAGCATTCAAACATGAAGCAAACAAAAATCAGATTATGGAATGCAATGCTCTTCCCAGCAGATAATGAAGATAATATTTTTGACATCACAAAGGAAGGTCGGAGCTTGTCGGATTTCAGTATGCTTGTGTTGGCTATTCAGTGTTTGCAGACAAGAAAGATTCATTATCTGATCAACAAGATCCACAAGTAGAGTTGTCATTTTGTGTAGGCATCGAGATTTTGATTGACAGGAGGCAGAGGAACAGGAGAGGAGTAGGGCTATTTTCAAAGAACATTAAAGATTCTAGAAGCTGATGAAACACGGATATCAAACTTTGAGATGGAAGATAGTTCGAATACTAGTCTAGCCACTAGTCTTTAGTATTGATTATCTTAGTTATTTGATTTACTATTTTTAGATACAGATCCAAGTTTTCAGGATCTTAAAAAAGAGATTGTTGACTAGTTTGATTCTAAGTTATTTTAGGCATGATTCGATCCTCTTCTATAGGATCTAGAAACTGTTTGTAAAGGCTATAAAGCCTGGGAACTCAGTCTGAGAGGGGGTCATATTTTGGATACTGTAATACACTTTTGTACTCAGACTTTCATTGCTAATACAGATCATAGGTTCCTTTCCATTTTGGTATCAATTTTTCATATTTCTTCTTCATTGTTATCTTGTTGTCAAACCTTGAATAGTTGTTATCCTATTGTTTGGTTCATGACATGATAATTAGTTTCTTAATTTGTTTATTTGACCCTACTTTGTACTAGTTTATGAACAATCTTTTCTTCATCCACCGAAAGTTATTTTGTTGTTTGACCAATCTTGGAGAGCACTGTCTATTTGTTTACCATTTTGATGTCTGAATGTTATTAGCTGAATTGAGTTATCCCATTGATCCACCTTTACAAATACAAAAACATCCATTTCTTAAGTTACCAAGCATACTTAGCCTATAACCCTAAGTAGTTTCTTGGAGTGATAACAAATTGGCGTCGTTGTCGGGGAGCGAGTTGAGAATCTGATCTTCCTGGGAGACGACATAGATCTACTCTTTGATGATAGACAAGGGGTAGACACTTATTGGTTATAATCATCTATCTAGCGACTCCATGAAGGACGAACTCAGTGGCGACTCCATTGTTCAGAATCTGTTACTGACTCCACTGGGATGACATGAACAGGATCTTAGCCAAGAGGTATGTGTTCTGTGATTTTTCAAGCATTGTTGGTTTCCCTAATCAATTACCTGCTAGAGATGAATGGGAGGACAGTCTTCCCGGATTTCGAGGAGAAGAGTGGGAAGTGCCAGCTGAACATTTGTTGGAATATTCATGACTACATGCATCGGTTGCAGGTAGTGCATGAGGATGTTCAGATCCATCTCTTTTGTTTTTCTCTAGAGGGAATTTCTCTTGATTGGTGTCGGTCTCTTCCGGATGCAAGTGTTAGCTCTTTAGCAGATTTTCATGTTGCTTTTCATGTGTTCTGCAAAGATCATTTTCCAGCTGATCTTCTTTTTCTAGAGTGTTGTCATGAATTTCATTTATTAACTAAGAACTCATATGTTCATGAAGAATATGTTGTTGTATAGGATACTATTCATCATGATCAGGAGATCAATGATTCACCCCATGATAACCTTAGTGATGCTTTTGACATCATATCAAATGAATCTACTGTTGTAACTTGTGATGAAGATCATATTTTTTCTTCTGAAAACTTTGAAGATGTTTAGCAGATTGACAGATTAGCAAGTGACAGTTTCAAATCTGCAAAGATTGATTAGGACAGCCTACAAATTCCGGATTTGCAAGGACTGTCTAATCTTCAGCTAGAATACGAGAATCCTGAGCATGAATGTGTTGATGTTGTAATTGATACTTGTCATGGGTATTTTGATCTCAATAACAGTGAAGACCTAAATCTCAGATTTGGATCTGCAGCATATGTTATGGGTAGCTCACATTTTTTTTTCAAACAAAGACAGATTGCAGCCGACTTTTGCAGGAAGGGCAGTATAAAGGTTCAGATCAGAAATTGACTTTGTATTTTCCTCCAACAGAGATCCTGAAATCTACATTCATCAATGAGTTTTGTGAAGGAAACAAAGAGCATCTGCAACACAGTCATTTGGAGCAGCAGCTCGAAGAGGTATTCTTTCATGATTTTGAAGACCCTATTGCTGATTTTTTGGATTCTTTCAGAAGCATGAATGTTAAGATATTTATGTCAGAAGAAGATTATCTTATTCACCTTCTCAAACCTTTCTTTTGCATGATATGGTCTTTATTATTATTCGGGTCAAGGTTCAGCATGATTCCTGTAAATCACTTTCTCATTTGGCTGCATTGGAAATCCAGTTTTACTTGATCAATATACTTCTATCGGCTAGATGTAGGAGTAGACAGACAAATAAGCTCTTTATTGAGCACATAGATCATTTTCAGTTATTATTGAATAAGCAGAACAGGCAGCATGAATGCTACAGGTTTGCAGAGGGATTAGTGCTAAAGGCTTAATGACTCCATGCCCAATGCTAAAGGCTACTGGAACTACTAGGTTCTTGGAAACCTCGCTGGGAGGTCTCCATCCCAGTTGGAGCCAGATGTTATCTCCCAAAATAGCACCGTCATTTTGAGTGATAGAATGAGTCAAAAAAATCATTTCTGTGAGTCTTGGCTTTCAAAAATTACTTTTCTAGCTTTCAACAGTGCACTCGTTTAATTTTTCACGGGTTAGTTGTTGAAAGCCGTCACTTTCCACAACTAAGAGGTCATAAAATATATCTTTGCGCTGGTGAAAGTCCCGATTGTGCTCAAAACGATGTTCTTTCACACGCCAAATGTCAAGTCCACAATACACCAAATCAATTCCCAGGTCAGACCTCAAATTCAGCCACGAATCAAGCCATTAATCAGCCATGCGTTCAACCAAAGTAATAACACATTTTCTTCATAGGTGTTTTGTTTTTGCATGGTCGTGTTTATCCTTTGAGATCGCAGATGCCAGTGCCCTGCAAGGATTGTGTTTTCTAGGTGTTGTTAGGGTTTCTTCTGATAAATCAGGGAAAAACTTTCAGCTACAGTTTATGCAACAAAGGACACAAAAGATACTCTGTCCCAGAGATGCTTGATTGGGAATTCCTTTGGATTTTAATAAAGAGAGATAAGATCTGTGCATTTGGAATGCTTGCACGATTTCCTATGCATTCCACTTGTTTCTGGTCTCATGAAGACGGGATTCTGAGAAGCAGAGATCACTATGACCTGATAGAGCTCTTTTCGCATTGGTGGCAAGGCTCCTGATACCAACTATCTCTTCATGGGCGACTATGTTGATCGTGGATACTGCTCTATTGAGACTGTATCGTTGTTGGTTGCTTTAAAAGTGCGCTACAGGGATAGAATTACCATGTTGCGAGGAAACCATAAAAGTAGGCAAATTACTCAAGTGTATGAATTTTATGACGAGTGCAGGGTTTTCATAAAACAGTTGAGGGCGACGATGATAAGCGAATGTTGAGTCAAAGCAATGGTACAGTGGTTGAGATGGATTTAAATGGCAATAGCATTGAGTCAGTGATTGATGATGCAGTCAATAGAGCATGGCATATGTTGGGTCAGATAGATGCCCTGGTCAACTGTTACACCTATGAAGATGATATAACATCGCCCCTTGACTTGACTGAAGAGGAACTGGACAGGATAATCAGAGATAATCTCAAGGTAACATGGCATGTTTGCAAGGCAGTTAGTAGCGAAGATCTGGAGAAGCTTGTTATTCGTGGAGTTCCGTTGGGCCATCAGAGCAATCATCTGCCATCTAAAAAGCTCATCGTTGTAGTTGACATTGATGAAGTTCTTGGCAACTTCCTCTTTTCTTTGAACACATTTATAGCTGAGCGCTACTTTTTGAATCACAACATTGAAGAGTATCATGTCTATAACTTCAACAAGGTTTGGAAATGCTCCCTTGCAGAAGCCAATGTTTGAGTTCATGAATTTTTTAAGTCCAAATACGTTAGAGAGGGCATCGACGGAATCAAAAAGACAATCCACTATACAACGTTTTTGCAACAATTGCAAGACAGAATGCACAACAAGTCATTTTGATTGCAAGAAGGTGGGTTTTTTGCTTTGCACAAAATGTTTTCAGGATGGAAATTATGGACTTGGCCTGTCTGCAGGTGATTTTAAGCATTACAATGAACATAAAATAACTAATCAACTAGGTGGTGACAAATGGACAGATCAGGAGACTTTTCTTCTTCTTGAGGGTATTTTGCTTCATGTAGACAACTGGAATGGTGTCGTTCAGCATGTTGGTACTAAGAATGAGGCCGAATGTGTCATGAAGCTCATACAGCTTCCTTTTGGATAGAATTTTATGGGAAATACTAGCACTAAAGGCAATGATAGAAGATCAAATAATATCAAAAGTGAAAACAAAGTAAATGATCAAGCTTTTAGTCTCAAGGCCAGCAGTTACAACTGGAACAGTGCCAGCAACTGGATATCCAGCAATTAGTAATAGTACTGTTGTTCAGGCTCAACACCCCATTGTCTCAGGTGGAGATTATCCTACTGATAGGGCAGATAGGCATCAAAATTCTTCTACATTTATACCAAGCATGGGCAGTAGCAATATCTATCCTATTGTAATTGTTGCACATCCACTTGAGCCTAATCAGTTTGTTGTAGGATTGACTAATGGAGTTGTTCATGTGATTAAGTTTGCCAGCAAAAAGGAAATGAGAAAGTTTCATGTCTATTTTGGGTAAAAGAGTGAGTTGTCCTCAAGGTGACATTATTGACTTATCCACAGTTCATTGAGGTGTATCACACATGTCGAAGACTTGAACGAGAGATATATCTTGGGCAAAATGGCGTATACAACTGCAGCTTGGAGAAGTCTCTGCTCTTTTGAAAGCTTTTGCTGACTATATCGACAGCCTATGTGGAATTGGCAGCAGATGCTTTGCGTACCTTAGCATTCAAAGATGAAGCAAACAAAAATCAGATTATGGAATGCAATGCTCTTCCCAACAGATAATGAAGATAATATTTTGACATCACAAAGGAAGGTCGGAGCTTGTCGGATTTCGGTATGCTTGTGTTGGCTATTCAGTGTTTGCAGACAAGAAAGATTCATTATTTGATCAACAAGATCCACAAGAAGAGTTGCCATTTTGTGTAGGCATCGAGATTTTGATTGATAGGAGGCAGAGGAACAGGAGAGGAGCAGGGCTATTTTCAAATAATTTAAAGAGATTCCAGAACATTAAAGATTCTAGAAGCTGATGAAGCACAGATATC
The DNA here is from genome assembly GCA_009831015.1 of Picea engelmannii. NCBI lineage: Eukaryota > Viridiplantae > Streptophyta > Pinopsida > Pinales > Pinaceae > Picea > Picea engelmannii. The sequence goes on along the minus strand of ML792123.1, from coordinate 151,873 downwards.
AAACTTTGAGATGGAAGACAGTTCGAATACTAGTCTAGCCACTAGTCTTTAGTATTGATTATCTTAGTTATTTGATTTACTATTTTTAGATACAGATCCAAGTTTTTAGGATATTAAAAAACAGATTGTTGACTAGTTTGATTCTAATCTATTTTAGGCATGATTCGATCCTCTTCTATAGGATCTAGAAACTGTTTGTAAAGGCTATAAATCTTGGGAACTCAGTCTGAGAGGGGGTCAGATTTTGGATACTGTAATACACTTTTGTACTCAGACTTTCATTGCTAATACAGATCATAGGTTCCTTTCCATTTTGGTATCAGTTTTTCATATTTCTTCTTCACTGTTATCTTGTTGTCAAACCTTGAATAGTTGTTATCCTACTGTTTGGTTCATGACATGATAATTAGTTTCTTAAGTTGTTTATTCGACCCTACTTTGTACTGGTTTATGAACAATTTTTTCTTCATCCACCGAAAGCTATTTTTTTGTTTGACCAATCTTGGAGAGCATTGTCTATTTGTTTACCATTTTGATGTCTGAATGCTATTAGCTGAATTGAGTTATCCCATTGATCCACCTTTAAAAATACAAAAACATCCATTTCTTAAGTTACCAATCATACTTAGCCTATAACCCTAAGTAGTTTCTTGGAGTGATAACAGGTTGCAAGCTTAGTAAAGATGACATTTCACCCGATGTTGATCAAAGGACATATTGATCAATGATAGGCAGTCGTATGTACATCACAACATCTCGTCCTGATATAATGCAAGTTGTTGGAATGGTAGGTCGTTATCAGTCAGCTCCTAGAAAAAGTCACTTGGTAGTTGTCATAAGGATATTCAAATAATTGAAAGGAACAATGAATTGTGGTATGTGGTATCCCAGAAATCAGAATTTTTAGTTAACTTCTTATTCAGATGCAGATTGGGCAAATTGTGTGGATGAGAGTGTTAGCACTGAAAGTCACACTTTGACTGCTAAAGTGTAAGCTCAACACCCATCATAATGTAAAAGATAACTTTGGTTTTGAATAGGTAGATCAGAAATATGGATAAAGAAAGAGAGAGGGCAGCAAACTGTAGATCAATAGGCTACACCAATGGGCAATGGAGTCACAAACATCCCACTCATCGAAGGCACAAAAGTTGCTTAAAAGAAAACAAGATTATATGCTGATAGGTGGAAGAAATGAAGAAGGAAAACATAAGATAGAATGTTCAGTAAATAGAGATCCTCTCAATTCAATGAATCAACAAATACTTGAATATAAACAATGACTAATGGGCAAAATACAGCAGATCCTCTGTTTCTTAGGGATCCATAAATCATCGATAGCCTTTGATCCTCAAATATGCAATATATTCAAATAAGAAGAAATATAAAAGAAGAATTACAATCTGAAATCACAGCTCTCGTGAGTCTTCAATAGCAGTAGTGCTTACAATCCTAAAATGCCCACAGGCTTACAAATGAACACACATAGAAAACTACCTATTCCTACTCACTCTAGCCTCTCTTGGCTCATCCATCCCCTCTTCAAGAGATCTCTCCTTATTTAAATAGAAAATAGCATCCAAATGAACTAAGGAGGTCGAATCTCATCTCCTCCATTGGATTCTAAGCCTTGGAGATAGGTGGCAACAATCAAAGAGACAAAAATCCAACAAACCGTTGATTTTCAGGAATTTGTTGGAAGTCATTAATAAATTGTTTCCACCTCATGCATGAGGCCTTTGATGGAGATAAATATTAGGTGTAGGTGTCCCTTTATATCTAACTAATCCTTGATAATCCATTCGAACTCTCCTTGACATGTGGCAACCTCCCAACAAGGAAAATATCAAAATCGTGACCGCTACAGGAAATTAGAACGCAGCGCCACTGTGCAGAGTACGTAGATCCTAATTCTAGATCCAATATCTCACAAACCAAAACACATTTTGAAAAAATGAAAGAGGTTTTTGTTATTTTGAATGTTATGAAAAAAAACCTCCTTCATTTTTCAAAAATACATCCTCAACTACTCATAACCCAAGTTTTAAATTAGTGACTCAAAATTGGCAGAATAACTCTGCACAATTTATCCTCTGCCAGAATATTACGCATTGCCTGTAGGTAGAGCCCAACTGTGTTTCTACATGCAATTCGGTAGAATAAATCTATGGGTTCTCTAATGCTTGAACTTGGATATTGATAATAACTCAATATAATTTCAATTTTCCCCAAAACAAATAAAAATCCCATAACAAATTTATTCATTTGCCAAAATGAATGATGGGATGCAGATTTTGTTCTCTGTGAAATATTAGGTAGCACCTGTAGGTAGCTCCACTTATGCAACGCTGAGGCATAAACCAATATTGTTCTAATAGAGAGAAAGAGCACAAGTGGAGGTGCCTTCTTCCTGGGTGACTCGTTGGTAGCATGGATTAGTAAGAAGCAGGGATCTATTTCCTTATCAACTATAGAAGCAGAGTACATTGTTGTTGCTACTTGTTGCACTTAGATTTTGTGGATGATTCAAAATCTTGCAGATTTGAAGGTAAACTATATTTTTCTTATTACAATTCACTATGATAACACCAGTGCCATTAGTGTCTCCAAGAATCCTGTTCTTCATTCCAAGACTAAGCATATCCCAATAAAATACCATTTTCTCAGAGAACAAGTTACAAACAGAGTCATTCAGCTGAATTATATTCCTTCCACAGAACAGATAGTTGATATCTTTACTAAACCATTAGCAGCAACCCCTTTTGGATATCTTCGTCAAAAGTTGGGGGTTATAACTTCTTTCGTCTAATCTGTTCACCTAGTCAGGGGGAGTACTTATTGAATATCTGTTGTATTTCTAAGCTGCTCATAGTTGACAGGGGGAGTATGTATTGCAACAGCTCAAGGGGAGCATGTTTCTTCTTTGACATTGATGTCAAAGGGGGAGAAAGTGTGGTAATTTCAAGGATGCTATAGTGGTATTAATTTCAAGGATGCTACAGTGGTATAGTTGCATTTTTTTCAAGGGGTTTCCATCAATGCCAAAGGGGGAGATTGTTGGCATGTTTTCAGACAGAGGCAGAGTATGCGTGTTTGTCATTGATGGCGATGTCATTGATGGAAAAGATCAACATGATCAGTAGCGTAGTGATATTGGCATGAAAATGGAAAGATCAACAGTGAAGAGCAACAGTGATCATTGGATCCCATTCAGACTTCCCGATGACTGTCAGATCTGAATTCAGATAGGAGGAGCACACAGTAAAAGAAAATAGATCTCAGGTGTCAGATATGAGCTCGAAGATCGACCATCGTTGGATCCATAAGAAGGAGCATGGTCTTTACGTGCAAGATGAAGCAAGCCTAAAAAATCCTGAAAGCAGGAGGATCATCCATCTTCAAGAAGGACATGTGGCAAAAAACTAGAATTTCGTTGACCTGCACATTGGAGGAGTCAACGGAACATGGTGTGGGAACTTGTGATATGTGAAATCCTGAGAATTGATCTGGACCTTTGGATCAAGGTATGTTGTGTAACGTTGGATGCAGAGGGATCATGGTGAGCGATTGGCATTTCCCTGACTGGAAAGTCAAAGAAAGGAGGTGCTCTATCCTATGAAATCACGAAATGTGAAACCTTGACTTAATCTAAGTCATTGATCAAAGGGAGATCGTGGACCATTGATCAGGCATGATGAAGGCCCATGAAGTTGTGAAATCGCGATAAGATCTTGATCATTGATATAAGAGGGACATGTGGAAAAGGATTAACTTTTCGCTAACTGGAAAGTCAAAGGAAGGAAATTCTCTAACCTTGTAACTCGTGATATGCGAAATCGCGATCAGGTTTGGCCCGTGGTCATAGACATGGTCACATCGCCAAAGGCTTAAGGGAAGGAGCTAATTACTAAGCTCCATTTCGGGGATCACAACTTGGAGTGTCGAGACCCTTCATCACAGGAATCCCAAAATGTGAGATCGCGATGAGATCTGGACCATCGAATCATTGGAGATCTCGACCGTTGATCAGGCTTGATGAAGTGCATAAGTTCACGAAATGCGAAACGCCTTTTAGTGTAGGATGTGGTCACCCCTGATGGTCATGTGAGAGGGAGGAGCTAGCGGAGCTAAGCTCCATTTTGGGGATCGCAACTTGGACCGTCGAGACCCTTCGACATAGGATTGCCGAAATACGAAATGTGAAACGCATCTTGATTAGGCCTATGGTCACAGCCAGTGGGCATATGGATTAAATGCATGTGGATTTAATCCAATGGTGTTGGTTATTTGAGCATCTGATCGAAGGGCTACTGTTGATCTTTACGATTAACTGTTCAGTTACGATTTAGTTAGCAGAACTGAATCATGGTTCTTGGACGGTTGGCGATTAAGTGGTTGAAGCGTTGTTGGCCTAGGTATTCAAGGTGTAACTAAAGTGGTGTGAATTGCATAAAAGAAATATGGAGTGACTATGAATGGTTGGTTGTTCTGAATGAAAAATGAGTTGAACTGTAAGAAAGGGAAAATTACAGTATGCACATTGTGAGACCGACAGTATGCACAGTGTGAGATAAAACTCATATATGAGTAATAGATGTGGAATAGATAGAAGTAAGAGCAGAATTGCAGAACAGCTTGAAGCATAGCAGAATTGTAGGATAGATAGAAGCAGAGAAGAATTGTAGGATAGAAGAGAAGTGGTAAGAATTAAAACACCTGCGTTTTTGGTTATTCAATCATTTTACTTATAATCAGGGAGGTAGGGTGGTGCTAGGGAGGATTGTGGTCCTCTGATATTCAAGTTGGTGCTTAAATATTGGGAGTTGTAGCTTCAATCTAGTTGTGGCTAGAAAACAGGGTGGCGGGGTGGTGCTTGGGAAAACACAGAGTTTTTTGTATGCAAGTTGGTGCTTGTATAAGTGGAAGTAGGTGCTTCCATTCAGTCGATGTTGGAACACTCATGGAGTTGGTGCTTCCTTCTAGTCGGTGCTAGAGAAACCAGAGAGTTGGTGCTCTCAACAAGTTGGAGCTTGTAAAAAAGAGGTAGTAGCCTCACTTTGAGTTGGTGCTCAAACATAGATGATGTATATAAATTAAAAGACTGCCTATCATTTCAAAGAAGAAGAGGTTTTCTCCCTTTATGGGTTTCCTCGTGAAAATATGTCTCTGTGTATATCTTATGTGTGATTGATGCTCATTATTTATGTTGTTCATATGATGTATAATATTGATGTTCACTTGATGAAAGATTAAAAATGGTTTAATAGACTTAAAATTGTTTAAGCAAAGTAACAACTGATTCACCACCCCCTCTCAGTTGTCTTAGTAATTTCAACAATATATGCATACCATTTCAAATTTTTTCACCACCTTACAAATATGTTTCACTAGAGACCTAAGAAAAATATAAGCATCCCCTATTTTCTACTATCGTGTTTGAAAGATATGAGTTCCAAGGTAAAGAAGGGTAAATAATAGGCCTTGTCCCACCATGGCCTCATTAAACTGGTGGCATGTGATGCTCTAGATAGGAAAATTATTAGAGTATCCTAGGAAGACTTTGTGAGCATGAATAGATTAGAAATTTTGTTTCCTCTCAATAAATTGTCAAGGATCCTA
>ML792123.1:119991-131204 GCA_009831015.1 Picea engelmannii | reverse complement strand
ATGATGGTGTTGATGAAGAAAACTTCCGATGACTCGTAAATATGCTAGCCAATGTTTCAAGATGATATTGATGATACTGTCCTCCAGATGCCACTGATGATGCAGACCTCTCTCGCCTGATGTCGATGAAGAATACCCTTCTTGTTAAGGGGGAGTGTTGAAATAATGTAACTGCAAAGAGCATTCTTATTATTATTGGATTAAATCCCCATTCCAGATTAATCATGTCATTATTATTATTGTTGTTATTGGATTAATCCCCATTATGGATTAATCAGGTCGGTAATTGTATAAGGACCAAATCCCCTTTTGCGGATTGGTCATCGGACAATTATAAAGGGCAGAATAAGAAGTCGGCCCCAGCAGTTATTATGGAAGACCCAGAATTAATTAAAGGTAGGTTTACCCACCCAGAGTGAGAGGTTGGCCCTGCCAGTTGTGACCTTTCACACGTGCCAGTCTTGTATAAATAAGAGGCTAGCGCCTCACTTCAAACACACAAATCACTTGCTCATTCTCTTATGAGGCAAGCTGCAATTACCAGTTGGAGAGAGGGAGAAGAGTGGCGCATCTCTTGGAGAGGACTATCTGTATTGGTTTGAGTTATCTCTTGAACATTGTATAATCTATTTATGATAAGGAATTTTTTGCTGGGTTTTCTTCCCCTAGAGGGTTTCCCAAGATAAATGTTGTGTCTCTTGTGAATGTGTATTTCTCGGTGATCTTGTTCTTATTATGCTCTTATCTATTGAAATGCAAAGAACTATAATAATGGCATAAACATTAACAGGATTAATATAAGAATGCTTTGATCTAATTTCATGGTGTTGTTATGGTCACTGTTTGCATCTATTGAATGGTATGTTTACAGTTTTCTTATATGCTCTGTTATGCATTTGTTTCAATGGTTTATGTGTATGATTTCATGTTTAATGTATGAAGTCTGTGAGAGGGAGAGTATAAGTTTCAATTTCTCCCCGTCCTGAGAATTCTTGCAAGGAGTACAGTGAAGGTCCGCAAGGAATGCGTTGACAAGATTCTAAGTTTTACCTCAGAAAAGATCAGGAGAGATAGAGTTTTTCATACACCAACAAAAGTGCAAGTATAGCACAGAGTCGTGCAAGGTGTGCATAGGACAGGTCAAAGTCTTAGACTTTTCTGACCCAAGGGAGTGGTTAAAGAACTTATGTCTCAAGGAGTGCGTAGAGTTGGAAGATATCAGATAATCAAATATTATCGTGAGAGCCTCAAGGAGTGTGTGCAGGATACCTTAGAATCCTTGAGTTGTAGCAATAATTAAGCTCGGGAAGGATAGAGACTTAGAAAAGTCCAAAGGAAGGATGAGGGTCAAAGTCACCTCGCAATAATCAAGCTCAGGAGGAAATACATCGAGTTATTTGGCTAGGAAACATCAAGAACCTGAACGGACGGTTGGAATTCCCGAAGGAAGAATACCAATTTTCTGTGGACTATCAGATCTAGTAGATCTATGGGAAGGATAAGGCAGAGTGTCTTTTCAACACTTGCAATCTTAGGAGAGATAGCAGTTATTAGATTTGAAGGAGTGAAAGTTGTTGGTTTGGTGCTCCGAAATTTCAGAATTTCAGGAGTCAGGAGTGTGAAGGAAGTTGTTTTCGAAAATCGTGAGTCATGAAATCCCGACGCAATCTGGATCCTCATATCATGGAGGAATTGTTACTGTTGATCTTAGGTGAGGAATTCGTGAGTTTGGACATCGAGAAAAGGGAGCAAAGCTACATCGAGAAATCCTGATATGAAAAATCCCGATGCACTCAGAGGTGGACCCCAGGGTTGGGCTGGAGGTCATATGGTTGAAGAATAAGGGAGGAGATAGGAACCATCAAGGTTTCAGGAATCGGAGGTGTCGAGGTGACTCGAAACAAAAGTCCCAAAATCATGAAACGCGATGCGCCTTTTGGGGTTAAGTCTGTGGTCACGCTAGTGGTCATGTGGAGTGGAGGCTCATGTATAGTGCATGTTCACACGAGTGGAGCACATAAAATGAGACTTGTGGTTATATGTGTGAAGGGTTCCAGCAGGGACCAAGAAGCCATTTCGACTCAGGAATAGGAATATCCAAAGACATGGAGGTCAGCGGACCTTGCTGAGGTGGGGGTCTGCATCAGGTGGTATCAGAGCATATAACTATTGTTTTATGTAGAGGGAAAAAAGAGGACAATTGTGATTTGAATTCTGCGTGGAAAGATTGAAACAATGCCACCGAGGAGACGTCAAGAGAGAGATATGCCCGATCCAGCCGTGGAGAGGGAAATGAGAGAACTTCATGCTCAGTAAGATGCCATGGATACAGCACAGAGGTGAAAACCTAATATTGGAGATATCAATGAGGCCGAAAGTGAGAACAAAGTTGGAGCCGAAGAAGAAGTTGTAGCCAAATATGTTGCAGAGGAACGTCTATTTAAATCTATTGCAAGAATAGTTTCAAGAGAAAAATTGGACATTCTGATGTATGAAGGCAACTTGGGCATTGAGGAGCTGCTAGATTGGTTTAGAGATCTGGATAAATATTTTGATTATGAATATATCGAAGAAGATAAGAAAGTTAAGCATGTTGTCACTAGACTGAAAGGGCATGTAGCACTATGGTGGGATGAACTGCAGGCTGACAGGCGTTGCAAAGGCAAACAAAGAATCAAAAGCTAGGATAGGATGGTCACCAAGATGAAAGCCAAATTCATACCCAGAGATTACCAAATCAATCTGTTTCGAAGAATGCAGAATTTGAGATAGAAAGGGATGACAGTGAAGGAATATATTGAGGATATTTACAGGTTAAACATCAGAGTTGGTCATCGCGAGAGTGATGATGAAAAATTCTCCAGATACATGAATGGCCTGAGATATTATATTCAGGATCAGATGAGCATGGTCACAATTAGGAATGCAGAAGATGATTATCATATTGCTTCCAAGGCATAAGTGAAATTAGCACGAAAGCAAGGTCAAAGGGACAGAGGTAGAAGTCAGAGCAAAGGCAAAGAAATTGCCTAGGACGGAGTACAGAAGACCAAGGATGAAGAAAAGAAGCCTCATAACCACCCAGAAAGAAGAGGAAGCTCACAATGAGGGAAATATGTCGATAGGAACACTTTTCCTTGAGGAAGAGGCAAAGGAGGTGAAATAAAGTGTTTTGTCTGTGGAAAGATCAGACACAAATCTTGGAAATGTCCCAATAGAAAAAGAGATGGAGGAGACGAAGCTCACATTTCAGAAGCGCAAAGGCGAAATGTTGAGACAGAATATGCAGAAGGTGGAAGATCCTTAATGATGAGGAAAATTCTCTTGAAGCTAGAGAAAGAGGTGGAAAATCCAGTCCAGAAGGACAGTTTATTTAGGACTTCTTGCAAGACCAAAGATAGGGTATGAAAGGTGATAGTTGATAGTGGAAGCATGGATAACTAAGTATCCACAGAAATGGTGGAGAAGCTAGAATTGGAGACAACTGCACATCCAAGCCCATATAAAGTTTTGTGGTTGCAAAAAGGACATCAGGTAATAGTCACTAAACGATGTTTAGTTGAATTTAAGATAGGGGGTTATAGAGATGAGATTTTATGTGATGTAATTCCCATGTATGTTTGTCATCTTTTGTTGGGGAGGCCTTGGAAATATGACAGAAATGTTATCCATGACGGAAGAAATAACACCTACACCTTGGAGAAGAATGGTGGGACACATATGTTGTTGCCAATTGATGACAAGAAGGTGAAAGCAGAAGCAAGCAATACTATGCTTCTCATGAGTGGGAAGGAACTTCTTGATGAAATCAAGAAAGATGAATAAATGTAGTTTGTTGTGGTGATAAAAACTAGAGTCATATTGACCAGTACTTCGGTAGATGATCTACCTGAGGAAATTTAGGAACTGCTGGAGAATTTTGCTGATATAGTGGTGGATGATTTACCTTGTTCATTTTTTCCCATCAGAAGTATAAGACATCACATTGACCTTATACCAGGAGTGAGTTTATCAAACAAAGCAGTGTACAGACTAATGTCGCAGGAGAATGAAGAAGTCAAGAAGCAAGTCCAGGATTTGATGGACAAAGGGTTGATTAGAGAAATATTGAGTCCATACATTGTACCAACAGTGTTAAGTCCAAAGAAGGATGGTGGATGGAGGATGTGTACAAACTCGAGGGCTATAAACAAAATCACCATCAGGTATAAATTTCCTTTACCCGAGATGGATGACTTGATGGATTGCTTGAGTGGGGCAAAGGTTTTTTCAAAAATTGATTTGAAAAGCGGATATCACCATATTCAAATGAGGGAAAGTGATAAATGGGAGACAGCATTCAAGATGAATGAAGGACTGTACAAATGGCTTGTCATGTCATTTGGCTTGACAAATGCGCCAAGTACTTTTATGAGATTGATAAACGAAGTCTTGAAAATTTTCATTGGGAAGTTTGTAATTGTATGTCTTGACGATATACTGTTATTCAGTAAGACTGAGGAAGAACATTCGAGACATTTAGCTTCAGTGATGAGGAGGTTGCAGCAAGATAAGTTGTTGATAAATTTGAAGAAGTCGTCTTTCATGAAGACATAACTCATTTATTTGGGTTTTGTGATCTCTTCGAATGAGTTGAAGATGGATCCTGAGAAGGTAAAAGTGATCAAAGAGTGGTCGTTGCCAAGGAATATCTTTGAAGTCAGGAGCTTTCATGGACTAGCCAGTTTTTACAGGAAGTTCATCAGAAATTTTAGTGGGATTTGTGCATCAATGATGGACACAGTCAAGAAAAGACATAAATAGTTTCATTGGACAAAGGAAGCAGAAAAAAATTTCAAGTTGTTAAAGGAAAAGATAACTGGACAGCCAGTTCTGGTTCTGCCAAACTTCAGCAAAACATTTCAAGTGAGATGTGACACAAGTGGATTTGTGATTGGAGCATTCTTGAGTCAAGACAACAGACCAGTTGCATACTTTAGTGAGAAGTTGAACGATGCCAAAAGGAATTATTCCATGTATGATAAAGAGTTTTATGCAATCATATAGGCATTGAAGAAATGGAGGAATTACTTGGTTCCAAAAGAGTTTGTTTTGTATAGTGACAACCAAGCCTTACATTTTATAACCATATAAGAAACTGAACCAGAAACATGAAAAATGGGTTGAATTTATGGAGAACTTTACTTTTGTTATAAAGCACATTTCTGGAAATGCTAACAAGGTTGTTGATGCATTGAGCAAGAAATGTTTGATCTGTGGGAGTTTCGAGTGAAGACCTTAGGTTTTGATAGCCTTAAGGAAATGTACAGAGATGATTCAGATTTCAAGGACGCTTACGAAGCATGTGAGAATCATGTTCTAAGGGATAGAATCCAATGGATTGAATACTTGATTCAGGATGAACTATTGTTTAAAGGAAATCAGTTGTGTATCCTGAAGAGTTCTATGAGAGAAAACCTTTTGAAGGAAAAACATAGAGGATTGGCTGGACATTTTGGCCATGATAAAACATTTGTGCAACTGAACAGTTTGTATTATTGGTCAGGAATGAGGACAGATGTGCATAAATTTGTCAACAGATGTAGAATTTTCCAGCACGCAAAGGGGAAAAGACATAATACAAGGTTGTATCAACCATTGTCAATACCAGAGAGGTTGTGGGATGGGGTAAGCATGGATTTTGTGTTAGGACTATCGAGGAAACAGAGAGGTTGTGATTCCATATTCGTGGTAGTCAATAGATTCTCAAAAATGGCACATTTCATTCCATGTCAGAAAACCAGTGATGCAACACACATTGCAAATCTATTTTTCAAAGAAATTGTTCGACTTCATGGGTTACCTAAGAGTATTGTTTCAGACAGAGATACCAAATTTGTTGGTCATTTCTGGAGGACACTATGGAAGAATCTGGGGACGAATTTATCTTTTAGCTCAGCATATCACCCTCAAATGGATGGACAAACTGAGGTAGTAAATCAAAGTTTAGGGGACTTATTGAGGATTTTAGTAGTTGAACATCACAATCAGTGGGATCAGATTTTTCCACAAGCGGAATTTACATATAATGACTCACTTAATGGGAGCACAGGATAGAGCCCATTCCAGATAATGTATGGAATGCGGCCAAGAGGAGTATCTGAATTGAGATACTTGGAGTAGAATGAGTTCAGAAGTGTTGGACTGGAAGATTTTGCAGCAGAGATACAGGAGATCCACAGTAAGATTAAAGAGCAGTCGCAGAGTTCCAACCAAGAATACAATCGCAGAGCAAATCATCACAGAAGAGAAATTCAATTCAAAGTGGGATATTTATTCTTAGCACATCTAATAAAATAAACATTCCCAAGGGGAACGTATAATAAGTTGAAGATGAAAAAGATAGGACTATGTAAAATCTTGCAGAAATTTGAGGCAAATGCTTATGAGATAGAATTGCCAAATGATGTGGGAATATCACTCATAATCAACATAGCAGATATGTATACTTATAGAGCAAATGAAACAGATGTAACAGAGAATCAAAACAAAATTCAGTGGGTCAAATAGATGCATGTAGTTTAAAAGTCGTAGATGGAAAAGATCATTGACAAAAGAGTTAGCAAGAAGACCCGGAGGAAGACACATTTTGAATATTTGGTAAAGTGGAAAGGACACCCAATTGAGGATGCCAGTTGGGAAAGTGAAGGAGATGTCTAGAAACATGGACAGACGGTGCAGGAGCTCATGGACAGGAGTCCATGAATTTTTCAGCCAGAGGAGTATGATGCAGGAGCATCGCCAGCAAGCGCAAGTGGAGGACAATTGGATATACACCAGCGCACATTTTGAAAACGTTTTGAATTTCAAAAGAAGAGACATAAATGTAATATCTAAAAGAGATACATTTGCTTTTATGGTTTGGGGATTGTAATGCAAATCTTGAGTGTTTTCTCTCATCTGTCGGTTGTAGGCATTTATTGTAATAAATGTAAAGTAGGTAGTAATCTTTAATTCGATAAGATAGCTTAGATTTGTAGGAGGGAAAACTCAAGAAAGCTCCCTTGTATGTATTGTATTATGATTCTCATTGTAATTAAGTTGTAGAGAAAGAGAGCATAGGAGAATAGAGAAGAAGAGAGACTGTAGAAGTTGTATGAGCAGATAGTTGTTGCTATTGAACCATGTACATAAGCACTTGGATTAATATAAGAATGCTTTGATCCAATTTCATGGTGTTGTTATGGTTAATGTTTGCATCTATTGAATCGTATGTTTACAGTTTGCTTATATGCTCTGTTATGCATTTGTTTCAATGCTTTATGTGTATGATTTCATGTTGAATGTATGAAGTCTGTGAGAGGGAGAATATAAGCTTCAATTTCTCCTCGTCTTGAGAATTCCTGCAAGGAGTGCAGTGAAGGTCCGCAAGGAGTGCGTTGACAAGATTCTAAGTTTTACCTCAGAAAATCTTAGGAGAGATAGAGTTGTTCTTATACCAACATAAGTGCAAGTATAGCACAGAGTCATGCAAGGTGTGTGCAGGCCAGGTCAAAGTCTTAGACTTTTCTGACCCAAGGGAACAGTTGAATAAATTATGTCACAAGGAGTGCGTAGAGTTGGAAGATATCAGATAATCAAATATTATCGTGAGAGCCACAAGGAGTGTGTGCAGGATTCCTTAGAATCCTTGAGTTGCAGCAAGAATAAAGCTCAGGAAGGATAGAGACTTAGAAAAGTCCAAAGGAACGAAGAGGTTTGAATTCACCTTGCAAGAATCAAGCTCAGGAGAAAAGACGTTGAGTTATTTGTCCAGGAAACATCGAGAACCTGAACGGACGGTTGGAATTCCTGAAGGAAGAATACCAATTTTTCATGGACCGTCAAATCCAGTAGATCTACGAGAAGGATAAGGTGGAGTGTATTTTCAACACTCGCAATCTCAGGAGAGATAGAAGTTGTCAGATATGAAGGAGTGCAAGCCATTGGTTCGGTGCTCCAAAATTTCATCATTTCGGGAGTCAGGAGTGTGGAGGAAATTGTTTTTGGAAATCGCAAGTCATGAAATCCTGACGTGATCTGGACCGTCGGATCATGGATGAATCGGGACCGTTGATCTGAGGTGAGGAAGTCATGAGTTTGGACATCGGGAAAAGGGATCAAAGCTACATCGATAGATCCCGATACACGAAATCTCAACGCGCTCGGAGGTGGACCCCAGGGTTGAGCTGGAGATCATATGGTTGAACAATAAGGGTGGAGCTAGGAACCATTAGCCCTATTTCGGGGTTTCGGGAATCAGAGGTGTCGAGGTGACTCGAAATGAAAGTCCCGAAATCGCGAAACGTGACACGCCTTTTGGGGTTAAGTCTGTGGTCACGTGGAGTGGAGGCTTACGTCTAGTGCATGTTCACGCAGGTGGAGCACATAAAAGGAGACCTATGGTTATATGTGTGAAGGGTTCCAGTAGGGACCAAGAAGCCATTTCAACTTGAGAATAGGAAGATCCAAAGACCTGGAGGTCAGCGGACCCTGCTAAGGTGGGGGTCTGCATCACTCTCCCTTTTTCTCCTCAAAAAGGGGCTTAAGGCAGGGATTCCCCCTCTCACCTCTCCTCTTTCTCCTGGTAGTAGAAGGCTTAATCAGGGCCATTGGTTCAGCCACCACCTTGGGGGACTTCCAGGGTATAAAAACCTCTCCATATTTCACAATTACTCATCTACTTTTTGTAGATGATGTCCTAACTTTTTGTAGTGGTAGATCCAGGGATGCAGAGACATTAGCAGAAATACTCCAAATTTTCTGGAATGCTACAGGGATGATCATCAACTCACAAAAATCCACTTTATCTCTGATTGGGCTTGATGATGCCACCTCGGCCCTTTATAGATCCCTCTTCCCTTTCCCTCTACAGGAATTACAACAGGGGATTAAATATCTAGGCTTTCAACTCAAAGAAAATAAATACCTCTTAGGGGACTGGCATTAGCTCTTGGAGAAACTAGAAAAAAGATTAAACCTCTGGAGTTTTCGATGGATCTCAAGGGCAGGTCGGTTGACATTGACAAAAGTGGTTATGGAGGCTATCTCGGTCTACTGGATGTCTCTCTCTTGGATTCCCAAAGGTATCTTAGAAAAAATCCGCAGATTATTCTTTCATTTTATCTGGTCTAGAATGAAGGATCACTACACCTTACCTCGGGAAAAATGGGATAGATTGGCTCTCCCAAAAGCATTGGGGGGTTGGGGATTGAAGAATATTTTCATATTTTCCAAATCCTTAGCAACAAAATCATGTTGGAGGATCTTCACTACATCTAGCTTATGGACTCAAGTGGTCACCCACAAATACATCAATCCAGATTCGGTGGGAGATTGGATTCGTCGGGCCGACAAGAATTTATCTAGCTGCTCCATCATTTGGAAGGTAGTAATCAAATACTTCCATGCAATTGGCGATGGATTGGCTTGGAAAATTGGAAGGGGGGATAAAGTCTGCATTAGAACAAACCCTTGGCTTGGAAGTGGGAAATCCCATTCCCTTCCTCAGGAAATTCTAGACCATTTACATACTCAGGGGTACTTCAAACTTAATCAAATTGTTGATCCAGGATCCACAAACATATGGCATCAAGGTTGGCTCAGTTCTGAGTTTCTTGGGATGGAAGGAGAGCTCAAACTACATTGGGATAACAACATTTTCTCCCTTCAGAGGGGCCACATCAGGCTCCTGGATAAGGATGATGAGCTCGTCTGGAAAAAAATCCCCACATGGGGTTTACTCTTCGAAATTGGGCTACATAGCACTTAATGTTGATCTTCTCCAAAGGGAACCATGCTAGTGGTGGAGAGGTATTTGGAATCTCAAAGCCCCACTAAAAATTAAGATCTTTATGTGGTCGGCGTTGGTTATCAAAGTTCCAACCTGGGACAAGATGAGGAAGCGTCAGATCAAAGGGTCAGGCTGGTGTTCTCTATGTAAAGGGGAAAATGAATCTATAGATCACATCCTCATATTTTGCCCTTTTACCTTAAAATTTTGGGGGGAAGCCGCTCTACTACTGAGACAACAATGTGGGTGGAATGGCCCAATGCTAGAATCCACCTGGGGAAATTGGTTGCAAGATGCTTCACACAAGAACTTGAAATCCCTACCACTCTTAATAAGCTGGGGATTTTGGCTGGCCAGGAACTCAGCCATTTTCTAGGATAAGGCCTCGGTAGTTGAATTAGTAGCTGCCAAAAGTCTCTCTATACTGGAACACTTTCCCTGGGAAAAGAATTCACCTGGCATCCGAGTATCTCAGCATGCTCCCATAGACCCAACCATGCCCTAGGATTTTTTTTACGGAGCATCACAAAATCTTCTCTGTGGGGAGGGGGGGGGCAGTCCTACATATTTCAGACTCACATTTTTTCAAAATAAAAATGGGACTGGGCAAAGGCACAAACAACTATGCAAAACTAATGGCACTTATCCTTCTACTCAAAACAGCAAAAGAATAAGGGTTACACTCCATACAACTCTTTGGTGATTCAATGAATATCATAAACTAGGTTTAGAAAACACATTCCTGCAACAATATTTTTTTGCAGCCTATTTTGAGGGAGATTTCTACATTGTTGGCCTCTTTTGACTCCTTTTCTATACGACATGTTTACAGGGACAAGAACACAATAGCAGATGCATTGTCAAAAGAAGGGCTCAATCTTTCCTATGGTCAATGGCACTTTTCTGAATCAATTGGGGATACAGTTTAGAATTGCTACCACCGGCCCTTCATCAAAGAACCGGCTCAAGCTCCTGCCCCATAATACTCCAGTTTTACTTTTTGTGTTGTATATCTTGGAACCAGTTTTGGTATATACACTGTAAATGTATAAAGTACTTTTAAGCTATGTAGTAGATCATGTAAACTGCTTGTAGCAGGCTCTGTTAGACTCGAATCACTTTACAAAGAACTTGGATAGCACAACTATCAGCAGATTGGTTCTTTATGGTTAAAACCATCTTACTTTCTCTAGACTATTGAATGTGCTCAATCAGCACCTACAAAATGTAATTTTGTCTCTCTGGATGAATAAAATTATACTTTTTTCCGAGAAAAAAAAAATAACTGATTAAATGTTATGTTTTTATTTATGAAATTTGATATTTTTCACTTTTTAAACAATAATAATATTTTTTTTTTGTAATTTTACATTTTGTTAAGGTTTTTTATTTATTTTGTATT
>ML792123.1:78515-104143 GCA_009831015.1 Picea engelmannii | reverse complement strand
TAATGTACTCCTGAATTCCATTTAAAATTCGGCAGGGAACGCAAACTAGATAAGAACTAGCCTCGAAGCAAATATAAAGTGAATACATCCATATAACTTTTTTAGACGAGTATTTTGATATTGAAATCAAAATCAATTCATGAGAAAATATTTCTACTATTGTCCTACCATGATAAAAGGAAACAATAGTTTAATGGCCCTTGGAAATGTTCATGCAGCTTTATAAAGCAGTTCATGTGCCATAACAACCTGCCCTGTTAGTTTTTTAAGAATTGCATCAAGCAACATTTCATGCGGGCTGCACAGAAAGAGCAGGCTTTCTGTAGCTACCCTCTGCCATAATCACCTAGCACTTGCACACAGCCTCAGTCCTTTTAAACATGTGTCATGAGGGTGAGGCAGACCAGGCAGCCCACTGGAAGAAAAAAACCCTGGACAGTATGTCTACCTCAACATGCACAAATACACCCCATTTGCAAGTTTTGTAAGCTTTGATAATTTTTAGTAAATGAATATGTATTAAATTATCTTTAGAAGAAACAATTTTTTTACACAAACACTGCCAGGATGGATGAAACCTTAACCCTGCAGGATATAACTACCATGAGAGTGTGCAATGGAAAGAAGAAAACCTGAATGTTACTACCAGGGAATGATGGAGTTTCTCAATTGCCTTGCCACAAATAAGTCTTATAGAGGCATACCCCACAAGGCCTGCACCAAAAAAAAGGCAGACTACATTTGGCTAAGATGGAATCTCTGCAGGGTATCTATCCCCCACCCACCAATATCACCCGGGACTTGCACCTGGCCTCGTCCCTAAACTCATGCCATATGGGTGAGGCAGACAAAAGGAAAAACAAAACCCTGGACAGCTTAAAAAAACGACTTCACTAGTGAACAGATACCCATTTGCCAAAACAAGCTTTTTATGTACTGATCATGTATTAGAAAAAACCTTCAGCCCACAGAAACAAATATTTTACACTGATACCGACAGGATACTTACCAGCAGAGTGATAGCAATAGTAATGACAGTGGCAAAGGAAGAAACCTGAACGTTAACTACCAGAGAGTAATTGTGATTTACCCATAGAGGAAAAATTCTAACATTAGACATGCAAGGAGAAGTTGATAAAGCTCAAATTACAAGTTAGATTGAGCTAAGACCATAGAGATCAGGATTCAAATTTGACAAACCATACCTGTTGCAAGTCTATCGCAATGTAAGTGCCAATTGCCAAACTGACAGCCATGTTTTAACACACTAAATCTATCTGATCAGCTCCATCGTAAAACACAACATTTGCAAGATTTGAAGTAATGCTTTTCCTCTAATCACACCTAGAAACAACAAAATAAAGATAGTTGATGCTCACCAATGTACGAGCAATGTTTCTTCACTACATTGTACAAGCATTGTTTAATCACTGCGTTTCAGTTTGAAAGGTAAATAACCGTTTACTTAGAATTCAGATGGAATACCGGATTCGAGATGGGGTGGAACAACAGTCTCCTATCTCTCAAAGGATGGAGCCCGTGTTTTGACCCAAGGCTGGAGAGATCATCTATACAGCCAGTATGAATCAAACTTCCCAGTTTACCATTAGAATTCTGGTCAGAAGATGTATTAAAAGTTATAGGGAACTCTATAGGATCCTTCGTAGAATCAGGCAAGGGTTACACAAATTCAAGTCAGCACACAATTGCTTGAATATTGGTGAAGGTAGACTTGCATGAAAGGCTAGACAAAGAAATCTCTCTGGAAGTCAGAGTAAAGTTATTGTCAGGTTATTGACTATGTAGGGATTCCCTTTAGATAAGCACGATGACAATCTTATGGATATGTTGGAGATTGTAAGCTCAAATTCACAAAAAAAGTCTGGAGGAAGGATTCAGTCATAGATTCACTGGCTAAGGGTACACAGCAGCGTCCTTGAGATGRGTCCATGAAATCAGCAAGACCAGTCCAAATGAAGGGAGCGCAGCTGCTGGAGATCCTGGTGACTCATAACACAGAACCCAAAAGCCCAGACTTGATCTGCCTCAGCATCAGATGATAACACAGAACCCAAAAGCCCAGACTTGATCTGCCTCAGCATCAGATGCACAGGACGTGACCCAGAAAGTGTTGCTAGAGCTAAGTATTCCTTCAATCTGGGTAAGCTCTCATTTATTTTCCCAAAAATGATGCTTTCAGGAAATTATGTTCAAAAGTTACTCGTAGGGGAAAGGGGGGTTATTGTTTCTCCCTAACATTCCTTCACTAGCGAGGAAAAAAACCCAGATTCAGAGATAGAAAAACCTGAGTGTATCTCCAAAGTTGAAGAGGTCAAATGCGGTCATGGGGAAGCCATAGATGACCAAATTAATATCCAGGAAAACTAGGAGAACATTGCAAAGAACCTTTACATAATCAAAAGAGGGGGATCCCTCTCTTCTGAGCAGAACAGATATGCCCTACCTCCCAGACATCTCTTCTGAGCAGAACAGATATGCCCTACCTCCCAGCCTACTATGTCTTTATCAGAAAAGGGAATAGACGGGGGATTAGGGCAGGATAGGAGGGGAGATGTCTACCCACTCACCAGAGATGGGAAGTCTCACCTCAAAATTGCTCAAAACAAAAAAGCCAGAAAGAAAATCCAACAAGGGAAGCAGAAGGCACCAGATAGGGCTCTTAGACCAGACCAAAGGTCATGGCAATGTTGAACCATGCTAATCATGTCCTAGTATCAAAGCCCTGGACAGCCCTCAAAAGACTCTTGGATCTCCACAAACCTGGAATAATCCTTATTTAAGAAACATGGGAGAAGGATCTAGAATTTAAGGACAATTGAAAAAATTTATGAAGGATTGGGACTTTCTTTGGGTTGACTCAGAAGGCAGATCAGGGGAGTATTCTTTGTGGAAAAGGGGGCCCTTCAGATTATCTAATTCAATTGTTTTTCAATCAGCATTGGAGCAGAGCTCTAATCTTTCAGGAAATTGAGGGTTTTAATTACATAATCAACATATATGGGCCCCATGACAATAGGATTGATCACTGGGAAAGGCAACTATCCAGGAGTGCAATTCAAGAGAAAGAATATAATACTAAGTGTAGCCCTAAATTTTACAATTAGCAGAGGCGATTCCGAGGACACTTCTGCAAGAACAGATCCCCTAGCTGATTTCTTTCTGAACAAAATGGAGGAATCTGAATTGGTAGGATGTGAACCCACAGGGATACCCCCCCACTGGAGGAACCATACAAGCTAGTGAAGCAAGAGAGGCCAAGAGGGTAGATAGATTTTTTAGTTCTCAATCAATGATAACAAATCAAGTCAGGATCAGTACTTGGGTGGAATTATAAGCGGAATCTGACCATCATCCAATTTTTCTTCAGTTAGCAAAGGAAACATGTAAGCCCTCAAATCCTTTCAAATTCAACTCTAGCTGGTTACAGGAAGAAGATTTCATTCCTCTAGTCAAATCTATGTGGAAGCATTATGATTTCACAGCAGTAGAATCTACAAGCATTCAATTTGCCACTAGTCTTGACGAGGTAAAAAAGGTTGTATCAGCCTGGGCCTATGAAAAGAGAATTAAAAATGACCATGTCCTAACAGAAATAAAGCCAGTATAGCATATATTTAAAAAGAGGATTATGCAAGCTGTATAGATAAAGAAACCAAAGCTAAACTAAAAATTTTAGAACAGAAAAGGAGAAAAAACATGTTAGATGAGGAAGCAGCTTGGCGCTTAAAGAACTCAAATTTTTTTCATAATTTTGCTAACCATAGGCAGAATATCAACACCATATGTGAAATGGCAGGAAAAGATGGATCAATAGCTACCTCATACAAATATATTGCAGATTTAGGAGTAGCCCATTTTAAGGGAATTTATAAAGAGGATGATAGAATAAATATTGTAGAGCTAGTTTAAGATGACTTAATATTTTCCCAGTTTTGTGGGAGAGGAGGCTAATGAGGCACTCTGATAGATCCAATATCGAAGGAAGAATTACAAACAATTCTGTATAGTTTCCAAAGGGATAAGAACCCTCAGCCACTTATGGCTAGATGATAGAATTATTCCAGGGATTCTATGACCTCCTTGAAAAAGACCAACAAAGAGTTGGTGAGGAATACAGAAAAACACGCAGGATTTTGGGAGCTTTTCATTTAACATTTCTGGCTTTAATCCCAAAAATATTATATAAGCCAGAAACTTTTGATTATTTCAGATGCATGTCACTGTGAAATTGCATCTACAAAATCATTGTAAAAATTATTGAACAAAGAATCTAAAGCCACTTAGCTGATTCCATTTAATCAGAACAATTTGACAACCTTCCTGGAAAACAAATCCATGATGGAATGGGAGCAGCCCAAGAAGGAATGTATACCATCAAACCAAAAAATTGTAAGCAATGGTGGTGAGGATGGATCTTCCCAAGGCATATGGCAGAGCGAACTGGCTCTATTTAAGACTGCTCATCAATATAGGGTTCAGTGTGCAATTGGTTAACTGGATAATCAATTGTCTTTTCTCAGTATCTTTTGCAATTCTAATTAATAGCTTGGCCTATTCTTTGTTCAGACCCACAAGAGGCCTTGGGTAGGGTCCAGGGATGTCCATTGTCACCTCTGCTCCTTTTGATTGTAGAAAAGGTCTAAACAGAGATATAATCGAGTCAAACAGAACTGGAGACTTGACAGGTCTACAAATAGGAAGAGCCATAAACCTGACTCATTTTCTTTTTGTTGATGATGTTTTGCTTTATGATGATGGGACTAGGAGAGATGTAATTAAGCTGAAGGAAATACAATACCTATATTGCCTAGCTACAGGAATGACGAACATGCAAAAATCCTCCATATGCTAAAAGAGGATCAAATCAGGAATATCCTACAGCTCTTCCTTTACAAGTGTACAGACCTTCAGGAAGAATTTAAATATCTGGGTTTTTTCATAAAACCTAATAACTAGGAAATGAATGATCTCAAATAGCTGCTATCAAAGGTGAAAAAAGGGATAAACCTTTTTGGTGCAACAGATGGTTATCTAGAGGTGGAAGATTAATTCTTGTTAAATCAACCTTGGAGGCAATCCCAGTCAACTGGCATACATTGGCCTATATTCCCCAAAGTATTCTAGAGAAAATCAAGAGAACAAGCTTCAGATTTCCATGGTCAAGGAATAAGGAGAAAGAAGGCATACCTCTGGTAAAATTTCAAGATCTAGCAAAAGCCAAAAGAACTGGGGGGATAGCCTTAAAAACATATATCATTTTGGGAAAGCATTAAGCACCTAAATGTGTGTGGGTGGGCTCTGGGACATACTTCCAAATTCAGCAGAGTCCCACTCATGCTCATAGCCAACAAAACAGAGACATAAAATATTGTTTATAAAGAGGCAATCATTTGTGATGAACCTTACAAAATAGTATCGGACAGAAACTCTTGTATTCTATGCCCTCAAGGATATCTATTAATTTGGTTCCCGCAGAGTCTGCTGTGTGGGGCTCTTGGAACTTCCATGGATTTGTATTGGTCCTTAAAATATCTGCACTGCGGGCAGAATTAAAAATCTAATGACCATTATAAGAATATTTTTCCAATCAATTGAAAAAATGAGAAATCACCACTAATTTTCCCTTTACTGGGTCTCCCGGGCAGTTCTCTGATGAAGGAGTTCAAAGATATCCAGAATAGAATCAAAAGTTGAACTGGCCCTTTACCAGTTCTATGGGGCAAAGTCCAGACCTTGGATGAATGAGCTTAAAGATATTCCAAGCACCCACCAATTCCCTACAGAATGTAAATGTCATGAGAGAATGCAATGGAAATAAGAAAACCTGAATTTTACTATCAGGGAATGTTGGATTTTCTAAATTGCTTCACCACAAGTATCAAGTCTTGCAGAGGCATACCCTGCAGGGCCTGCACAGCAAAGAGCAGACTACCTTTGACAATGATGGCATGCCTGAAGGGTATCTATCCCACCAATAATAAATATCACCTGAGACTTGCACCTGGCCTCATCCCTAAACTCATGCCATGTGGGTGAGGCAAACAAATGGAAGAAGGGAACCCTGGGGGTCAGCTTAATAGGCAACTTCACCAGTGAACAGATGCCTCATTTGCAAGTTTAATAAGTTATTATTGTACTGATCATGTATTAGAAAAGCTTCTGCCCAAAGAAACAAATATTTTACACTGACACTCACAGGATACCTACCAGCAGAGTGATAGCAATGAAAATAAGGGTGAGAAAGGCAGAAACCTGAATATTACTACCAGGGAGTAATAGAGCTTACCCATGAGTTGAAAATTTCCAACATTGGACATGCAAGAATAAGTTGAGAAAGCACAAAGGCCATAGAGATCGGGATTCAAATTTGACAAACACCACCTGTTTTAAGTCTGTATCAGAATGCAAGTTCCATTTGCCAAACTGACAGACAGGCTTTAACACAGAATAAATCTATCTGATCAGCTCCATGGTAAATAATGACATTTCCAAGCTTTTAAGTAAAGCTTCTCCTCAAATTACACCTAGAAACAATAAAATGAAGATAGTTGCTGCTCTACATTTTACAAGCAATGTTTCATCACTCCATTTTACAAGCAATGTTTAAGCACTGCCTTTCAGTTGGAAAAGTAAAATAACCATGAACTTAGAATAGCATTACAATAGGACAATAGAATATTATTTCAATAGTGCTAATTCAGAAAGTAATCCTTGCTCTAGAGGTGAATCATGAAAAGCATTAGTTTAAAAAAAAGATAAATAAACCAAATTTTAAGAGTTAAAATTTCACTTACGAATCAACAACAGAAACATAGAAATCAATGAGACTTGTATGATACCGCTTCAAAAATTCAAATTTAATATAAAACTTTTCCAGTCAAAAATAGCATTTTACAAAGAAATGGGTTTTCAGAGAAATTCCTCAACATCATTAAAAGCATCAATCCATCTATAACAAATGTCAAAGCCCTTGTGGCCACAACAACTCCCATCAGAGGTATACTAAAACTAGAAACCAGAGCTGCCTCTTCATCGTTTTCCACCTCCACCCCCAAGTTTGGGACCTTTGGAAATGTTACCCTTTGGTATGTTACCCTTTGTTTGTGCTTTCTGACCCTTTGAAACAGTCTCGGCCTTTTTCGCTTTCTTCTCGTCTTTAGTCTTCTTTATTCTTTCTTTGATTTCCCTGATATTTAATAGTGAAAAACTATATCAGGAATTGGAGCTTACCGAGTAAGAAAACACAAACATTTTACATGTTGATGATTCATGAACACAATAAAATTCAGCAATTGTTCAGCCATGCAATTTTAAGCAGAAAGGCATTTATATAATTGTCACGGGAAACAATGCTTTTGTCATACTTTAGAGCAGCTTCACGAGCAGCAGCTCTAACTTCCGTCTTCTCGGTTCTCTTTTTCTGGATAACTTCCAAAGAAGCACCGACAATAGACCTAGAATAAGGCTTGTTTGTTGTACGTCTCCTCTTCTTTACTTGCTCAGCATGAATGTCCTAGTGATGGGCATAACAAGGGGTGAGTGCACATGTATAACCCACTACACATAATCTGCAACATATAGCCATAAAAATTGACCGGTTCACCTTCTTGTGTTGTTTCCGGTACATTGCAGTCCAGGTAAGCTTGGATGGCTTCAGGCGATTGTGGAAATACCTCTTACATTTGGAATTGGCAAACAAGAATACCTGTGAATTTCCAAGGAAAAATAATTGGGAATAGAAACTATTAGATGTTTCACCAGAAAAGCGTAAGAAGAAAGTCTTCTGTATTCAAAAAAACTTACACTATGCTGTCTATATAGGTTTAACATAGATAATACACATCGCTTATTTGTGGGACTCAATTCTGGCATTCTCTAGATAGTTTCTCTACAGTATTGTAAGCATAAAACAATGTGCAGAAACAGAGTTTCCAAAGCATAACTAATCCACCATGCAGAGTTTGCAAAATATCCTCAATCCACTTAATGAAGCATGCAATATTTACTCAGATGATTTACTCACAAAAAATGGCATGCAGAGTTTCAGAAATATCTACCCACCTGAGAATCGGATCGGATGAACCTGATACCCTTGCCAGGGTAGATCTTTGCACCGCTGAAGCGGCAAATTTCTGTCCTGCAAATATTGGAGAAAGACGGAARAAAAGAAAAAGTATGAGATGAACAGGCTATCTATGAAAACAAGGGTTGAAAATTGAGAAGAARAACAGAAATATTGTATCCTATGGTCCCATTAGAAAAGGGGGCAWCTATRTAATTCCARTAATACACAACGAATAGATTTCCACCAAAAGTGCAAACACGCAACATCATTTGTGTATAAAGATAATACAAAGAATGGAAGAATGAAAAGACTTCAATTAATTTCCACAAATGACCAAATTAGGTCTACAGAACTTAAAAAGTATATCGGGAAACAATGACAGTGCAGGAGTGCCAAAGACATCCCCTGAAAAGGATAGATGAAAAAACCAAAAAAAAATTAGACTTCTAAAAGAAATAGGAAAAAGGGAAAAATAAAACATCAACAATAAATAATACATTATAACTGCTGAAATATGAAATATGGCATCATAAGGCAAGATGAAAATAGGGGAAGAGAAAACCACAAAAATTCTTTAGAAACAAAAAGGGCCACACAATAAAAATCAACAGAAAGCTCCCAATAAAACCTTCGTAAATCAGCATGTCTGTCAGCAAAACAACCTTAGGAAGAGTATGACTGGAATGTCTCTCCCACCGTGTACATCTGTGACCAATACTGAATCTACACAGAACTTCACCCTCAAACTAAATACTGGCTTACAATCGCCAATTTTTTTGCAAAAAGATGAAACGTTGACCGTTTTACAAACACCAAAACTCCTATCTGAAAATTTGAAAATAATTTACAGATACCCAACTACAAATGCAAACTGGTGACCATGTCGACCAGGGAATAGACAGCTGACAATCTGTGTCATGCCCGATTGAAAAGGACACAAAAAAAAAAAAGTTTATAACATTCTAAAATAGAAGGTCTAGGCTATATAAAGTCATAAACGTTGCTATCAACTCTCCTTTTACTCGAGATTTTCTCCAGAATGCAAAATCTGAAATACATATTTGAACAAGACATTGCATTTCTGAAGAACCAGAAAACACTGTTGGGAATTCCTCCAAAACCATTGACACTTTATATGGCATTTCAGTCAACCTTGGGATTGTTTTAGCCTTCGTACCATTTCGCTCATTGTATAGGTGTTTCGAGAAATTTCAGCATGTTCCTAAGGTGATATGAGCCATCTTGCAAACACTCTAACTAAGGCTCGTGTCTCTTGGATCTAACAAACTCTCCATAAAACTTTTTCCGTGAATTTTGAGCTTTCGGTGCTTCTGAAGGACGTGATCATGGATCATTCCAAAAAGCAGATTAATTGAAAAGTGCAATGCGTAAAATAGCATTCCAGACCAAGTTTTACTTAATCTATATTCTCTGGGTATACAGGCAAAATCTCCATAATGGGTTAGTTTAGAACATTCTGCAGCCAATTCTTGCAACTTCAAATGAACAAGATTATGGGATCCACTTACTTCAAAACCATGGCGGCCGAACTTTTCCTGCCTTCCTCTGCTCCTGCAACTTGGCCCGCCTCCCTTGTGCCCAGGAAAATACAAAACCCTCGTTAAAGAACTAAAACCCTATCAGGGGAAGTGATAAAGTAAGTCTAGGGTTTCCACAAGGCCCGAAATTTGGCGTATAATCTATGAACGAGACCTGACCGTCCGTTGGGATCAAGATCGGACGGTGGTAATGTGTTCTATTTCCATTTCCGGCAGGGTCGCATTTATTTCCATTTCCGGCAGGGTCGCATTAGGACGCTGAGGGGAATTTTAATTTTTTTTGGTGTCCATATTGAGTTTTAGTGATGCCTAATAGTAAGACCAGGTTTTCATGTATTAATTTAATAGTAAGAAAAGGTTTTCATATATCAATTTAGTGTCTCGTAACTTTAAAATTGTATTATTATATGATTTTTACATAATACTATAAATAGGTATAATATTTGAATTTTTAAAAAATACAATTTCTCAAATGGATATGAAAACAAATGGTTGAAGACTTAGTGCATACAAATATAATTGGGTAATTAATGAAGGCTAGTTAAACTTTAAAGTACAATGCATTTCCAAAAAATGATAATATTAATAAGAGAAAGAGAGGAAAAAATACAAAGCACTAAATAAAATAGAAAAATAAAGATAAGAGAGAAAAAGAGAGAGGGGAATGTGCACTAAAAGGTAGTCTCTTGACCTTTACATTATGCATCAATGCTCCTATATCTCATTGTAACTTGACTTCGAGAGAGTCTTTTGGCCAAAAGGGGAAGTATGTACAGAGAGTCATGTGTTGCATTGTAATTAGAGATAGCGAAAATATAGAACTGAGCAACCATTCAAAGTTGGTTTTCCCATTTGGGTTTTCAGGGTAAATATGGTGTCAATTTGTATGAATTTTTCTATGATTGTTGAGTAAATTTTTTATGTGAGATCTTGTTACTCTTATTCTTATTTAATGTGTTGCTTTGAGTGTGTTAATGATGACAATGAAGAATAGCAAAGTGTATTTCTACTAGTTTTATTCAAAAACCCATTTTCCATTAGCAATTAGTGAATGTCAATTGCATTGTAATCATCTTTGTCCAATCCTTCTTGTATTATGAAATCAATTGTTATCATGATATGGTTGTTGCAATTATTTAGTTAAATTGTTAAGTATGTCCCTTAAGAACAACAAGTTGGTGATTGTTTAGATCGTGGGCATCATTGCCAAGCATGTAGAGAGCAATAGATGGAGAGATGAGGCCGTACACCTCTCCTACAACCTTCATGCAATGATTTCCTAGAGTGTGAGGTTGCACGTTAGTCGTAAGAGTTGGATGAGTATGTTGGATGTTATGCAATGCATGGTAGTCTCCTCTCTTTTCACTATTCATTAAAGAATAACTCTAGATAGCACTTTGGGTTATTAAATTGGTAGTGTATGTTTCAATCCCCACCTTCCATTCACCATTTGGCATTTACCTTTGCTAATGCAACCTCTCCATTTTTAAATCATTGGGCACTTTATTGATTTGTCTCATTATCAAATTGTTGGGCAATCTATTGTATTGTCTCGTATATTAATCGCTAGAGCCTCCCATACATCTATTGTTAGACTATGAGTCCCGAGATAATTACAAAGTCTGAGATCACTCATTTACTAATTATCGTCCTTATCCTTGATGAGAGTTTCAAAGTGTTGGCACTCTTCTGTGTACTAGGTGATTACATCCATGCACTATAAATTGATATCATGGGATGAATATATTGTTGAATATTGCTTAAAGCTTTTCCCACCAAGTTATTTTCTTGTGTTCTATATCATAACATGGTGATAGAGTCATCATGAAGAGATGGTAATAATATCATAGCTTCTTTAGTTTTAAGGGACCTAGTAGTTTCATGGTAGTTACCTATGATAGTGTAGCCTACAGTGGAAGCAAATACACAGATTTACAGTGTAATGGCAAAGACAAAGACAAGGTAATCATTATTTTCCTTGTTGGTTTAATATGCAATTGTTTTACTACGTATTTTGAAGAATGTTTATTTGTATCCAAAATATGGGATATAAAATAAGAGGAAAAGGGAAATATTTTGTTTTTTTTATTTAAAAATTGGTTCATAGATCCATTGCCATAATACATAAATCTGCACTCTAGACAAATTAGACATGTAGATCTATAAGACGAAGATTGTTGAGTTGAATGTGAATCCATGGTAGTTTTTCCACGGGATGTTAATTATCGTAGATCTATGCGAGGGAACCCATGCTACTATAACAAATGATGTGAATGGTGTGAATTGTAACGCCCCATATTTTGGCCCTCAACGATTAGAACTTTGATTTTACTTATCTTAGTAATTCATTGCTAAGTAATTATTTGGGCTTAGTTACATTAATTTAGACATTTGAGATGTGTACATCTGAACTTATTTATGTGTTGCATAATATTATTCATATTCTTATGTATTCGTGATGATGATAGTTATGTGATTTGTTTAAACATGCAAATTTATATGTGGAATTTCAATACATGGATACCAACTCAAACTTATGTTGTGAATGTATAATAGATGTGAGGCATGGTGTAAATAAACATACATTTCTTAATTGAATGTCAATATAGATATAGATTCTCATATGAAATTTATGATGTATCTGCATGGATATGAGTATCGGTAAGCTAACCTACTAGTCGATGAGTTATGTAATAGCCAAATGACGGTAGTATTGAGATAACCTAGATGTCATAGACATAAAAAAAGATAGTGTATGTTATAAGTTTTACTTATGATCTAATTTATGATTTCAAATATTGCTATGATCTTTTGTAACTGTGGTTTTGACAGGATGCACAACTTGCATAGAGTGGTTGTTTGATGATGTGACACTAAGAACATTAGTTGCATAGTATGGCTCGATATAGGGTGTTGACCCTAGTTCTATGAGGAGGAGTGGAGGTATTTCCCATTGAGTATCTTGTTGACCCTAGTTGTATCATAAGGTGTGGAGGTATTACCCACCATTTATCCTCTAAAACCTAGAGTCGTGGGAGGGTTTTGTGAAGTCACACTCACCTAGACATGTGATGGTAATTGTCAGTTGCCTGTTGGGGAAGCTCAGTGAAGATAGATGACACTTCTGCTTACGGGTTCTATATGGAGTTAGGTCAATGTAGTTGACGCTCCAACATAGTCCAACAAAGGAAAATATATGATGTGGAAGATGGAAGTAGGTTAGGGAGGAACAATGATTCAATGATAGTTGAGAATATTGCTTGGGAATTAGATGTGTCACTCTTATCTCTTCGCTTGGTTTCTACCATGTTTAAAACACTAATTTTGATCCCCTTCGAATATTTTAAGTGTGATGATCAATTATTGATGAATTATTTTAATTTTATCAGTTGAGATTATTGAATGATGCATTCACTTGATTTGTTGTCTTGCATGCTTTGATGTGAACGTACAGGAACTATGCATTAGAGGTAGTGATTGTTGAACACTAGTACATGCATAAGTTATGTGTACGTTAGCTACACAGACATACTCTATGCATGTACATTAGTACAATTAATTGATGTATTAATTAATAAACTAGGTTATTGATTATTTAATTGAATGGTTTAATGATTACATAAATGTAACATCCCCAGATCCTCATTGAGGCACACTACCACAATTTTTTTTCTCTGATATCATTCTATAACATGCCCAACTTCATGACTGAGCCATGCTACTACAAAATCAACTATTATTTGATTCAACTGCAAAAATATAAACAACATGAGATATGCATTCATGCAAATAACATTAATAATTAAACTCATGAAAGAAATTGATTTAAACATACACAACAACAATTAATGCACACAAAAACATTCATATATACAAAATACAAAGCAAATGCAACATTAAATCATAGCATTAAAATTGTAAATGACACAATGATTAAACACTTATCTTTTTAAAATGATTTACACAACTGACTATAGACAAAGGATGTTCCCCCCAACCGTAGGTTATGTTGCACCAATCCTCTCTGCAATAAGCCATCCACGAGTTGGGGCTACAAATCCACAATGATGGACATGCTCCTACGAGTGTCTACAATCCACTGTAACAGCTCCAAACTCACTAAAAACATGGTGACACAACTCATATAGTAATTCCAACCACTCAACTCTCTTCCTCATCAATTTGCACAACCCAAGGGATGATATTTATTTTTCTGCACTGCAGTCCCTCAAACAATCTCCATCCCCTCCAAGGATACAATACAGACTGACTAGGAATCTCTCTACTAGGGGCTTTAGGAAATCTAGTTTCAACAAGAGTGCTCGCACATTAAGCTCACTTGCTCTTAAGTAAAAAAATTTCTCAGCATAACAACCTTAGTCTCAACATAATTTCCAGTGTCAACAAGTTATCTCCAATACCCACTATGATTGACCACTCTTTCCCAACAATCCACTGTGGTTTTGCTCACTTCTTGCAACTGTAAAAACTACTCTCTTTCCTGCTCAAATTTCCTCTTTTTCCATGCTTTCTTGACTCTTACTTTTCCCCCACAGATGATTACACTCAACATTTGTTGTCATAACCAAGTAGAATGACTTCCTCACTCAACCTCTTACATGAATTCAATGATTTGAGTGCTTAATAGGTTAAAGGGATAAATGGCTAAATGACAAACCGATTAATGAAGATGGCTTAAGACTTCAAGCACATGAAAACTCCTCAAAACCCCCATTAAGCCACTCTCTCTTGTGGAATCATAGCCCCCTCATTACTTTGTTCCTTACCCATCTACAACCGACAATGTATTTCATTTTATTATTTTCAATGTACAATGTTTACATATTACATCGTTTGACCCACGACCATTCATAATACTTATAAATATATAATGTTGCATTGGGGATCAAAATTGGGGTGTTACAATCACCTTCTCCTACAATTTGCACATTCCTCGGTGCACATTACCATACAGGTGTACATGTATACACAAATAAATTATTACATCACAATACTTTGACATTTCTACGATTTAATGACTTCTGCAACAATTCCAACCAACAATCTCTCATTCCCCTCAACCTACACAACCAAGAAGTGTACCCCCTTCTCTACATTGCAGTCCCTTAGGATGGCCCACTTCCCTTCTAGGGATTTAGCACAAATCGGACAAGAATTTTCAAAGTTGTGACTCCAGGAACTCCAGTTGCACCAAAATGAAGTCTTTGTACACATATGTATAAATGTACATTCAGATTTCCTCCAAAATCTACAAATAGTTGTGGGTACTCTTCTCGCATGGCCTCTTCATGCTCCCACGTGGTGTCTTTAGAACCGTAGTAGGTCCATTGCACCTTTACGAGGACGATGGCTCGGTTCTTAAGCACTTTGACTTTCCGGTCTAGTATGCACACTAGTCCCCTTCGTGCTCCACTTGAATCGCAGTCCAATCAATCACATGGTTATGATCAAGCACATACTTATTTAATAAAGACACGTGAAATACATTATGAACTCCCATGGATGCAATCAATGCAAACATATATGCAACTGACCATATCCTCTCTAGAACTTCAAATGGCCCACAATATCTTGCTACTAACTTTGGGAAACTTCCTAATTTTAATGAACTCATTTTTGCCTTCACTTTCAGAAACACACATTCACCCACTTTAAATTCCATGTGTGTTATGCCCTTGTCTGCATAGTTGTTCTTTCTATCATATGCAGTCTTTAAATTCTGCTTTATTTTTACCATTTGCTCTTCCATTTCTCTTAGCAATTATGGCCAAACAATGGCTTTGTTTGTCGGGTTATCCCAACTCACTAGTGTGTTGCATTTTATGCTATACAAGGCTTCAAATGGGCTCATCTTCAATTATGCATGGTACCCATTGTTATAAGCGAATTCAATCAAGTGAAAATAGTCTTTCCATTTGGAAGGATGATCCATTCCATACATTATTAACATATTTTCAGTTATTTGGTTGACCTTCTTCGTATGGCCATCTGATCCTGGATGATAAGTTGTGCTAAAATTTAGATTTGTCACAAATCCTTTGAACAACCATTTCCAAAAATTGGAAGTGAACTTGGTATCTCTATCAAATACAATTGCTTTAGGCACACAATGTAACTTCACAATTTCTTTCACATAAATTTATGTAATGTTGGTTGCCTTGTGTTTCATCTTGGATGGAATACAATTTACAAGTTTTGTAAGCTTGTTCACCACTACCATGATGGAATGATGATTCCTTGTTGTTCTAGACAACTTGCTAATAAAATCTATGGTAACAATTTCCCATTTCCATTCAAGAATGGGCAATGGTTGTAGAAATCACGTTGGATGTATGTGCTCACCCTTTACCTTTTGACATTCCAGGCATCTAGCAATAAAATATGCCACATATTTCTTCATTCCATGCTAATAATATTGGTCTCTTACAACTACAATTATTTTCTGATATATTGGATGTCCAGCATATGACACATTGTGCATTTATTTTAAAAGTAAATTATGCAACTCCTAAGAATTAGGAACATAAACTTTGTTCCTATAAAAGAGAATTATATTCTCTTTCATTTTATAATCTTTATATTTCCGATGCACATTACTTTGTTGTAAGCTTTCTTTAACTTGTACATAATGATGGTCTGTTGTTACAACTTCTATAAATCTATATTTTAAATCTGAACTATACATGTTTATGGTTGTAGAATGCATTTCATGCACCCTCTTGTTCACTTTAATCTATTTTCCCTTAATACGCATAATATCAAAGTCATATTCGCTAAGAAATTCCAACGATCTAGTTTTTCTACCATTCAACGTTGGTTGTCAAAATAAATATTTCAGACCATTATAGTTTGTTCTTAGATCAAAATTTATGTCCATGAGATAATGTCTCTGCATTTTTAAAGCATGAACTATTGTTGTCGATTCCAAGTCATGGGTAGCATAATTTATTTCACGTTGTTTAAGTTTCCTTGGATCATAACACATGACATGCCCATTTTGGGTAAGGATTCCACCAAACACGTCATTGCATGCATGAGTGCACACAACAAAATCTTCATTTGGATATGCAACCTTTAAAATAGGTGCATTAGTTAATAAATCTTTCAAATGTTGGAAGCTCTCTTTACACTAGGTAGTCCATTCAAATTTTATTCCTTTCCTCTGTAAATAAGTGATCGGATATGCAATCTTGGAGAAACCTGCAATGATTCTCATGTAGTAACTACTTAGACCCATAAATGATCTAACTTTTGAAATATTCATTGGTACTGGTCAACTTTTGATTCCTTCAATCTTTTGTGGATCCATTGTTATGACGTCCTCTAAGACAATGTGGCCCAAATAATGAATCTGTTTTTGATAAAAAGTGCACTTGCTCGACTTGGCACACAATTGGTATTCTCTCAACACTCGTAGCAACATTCTCAAATGTTGTGCATGCTCTTCCTTTGTCTCGGAGTAGATGAGAATATTATCCAAGAAGATGATAACAAATTTGTCCAAGTAATCTTTAAACACTCCATTCATTAAACACATAAAAGTAGCTAGTGCATTTGTCAACCCAAATGGAACCACTACAAACTCATAATGACCATACCTTATCCGAAAGGCTATTTTGCTAGTATCTTCTTCTCAGATTCTCATTTGATGATAACCTGATCACAAGTCAATTGTAACGTCTCCCAGCTTAACTGAGGAACATTACCAACGAAATACACATAAGAATACAAATTTTATGCTAAATAATTTCATGTAGTTTACCATCTACTTAATCATGCAGATTTAACCATTATCTAAATGCATCTACAAAATGTTAAAATAATACATGAATGCAGCTAGTAACTCATTACAACAACATATAAATCAGTCTCATACACAGAGTTCATGCACAACAATTAAAACTCATAATGCAAGACATAAAACAAACAAAACACTTATCTTTTTTAAAACAATTGTGCAACTGTAGACTTGTTGTTCGAAATCTCAATAGTAAGTCACCCTGTTATGGAGAAAATCTCACCAATGGAATAGTAAGATCTCCATAGGATCTTCCTATTGATCCTATACAGACAATGGGTTGGACTTCTATGGTTCTCCCTAGAAACAAGCAATGGGATTCACAATCACACTAAGAGATGATAGGATGGCATACCTTAATTTTTAAGGTCGTCCTTGCATATCATGGTTGTTGCGGTCCTAAAGTTCCCGCTCCAGCTCCTACAACCTACTTCATACACACAAGTGACAAACAATGCCTTCCTACTTTTTTTAGCGTTAGAATCCTAGATTAAGCTTGGATCTAACTTGATCTATGAAGAAATAAACCATATATGAACATTCATGAATGAAATACAAATATTCATAGGGGAAAATCGATGATCTATTAATTCAAATGAGATAAATACATTAATGTGATTACCTTAGGTGTAGATGCACTCCTTCTTGCCCCTTGCTCCTTACTCCTCCTTAGCTTCTTGACTAACTATGCAAACTGACTATGGTTGTTGTAGAATGGAGAAGTACCTCTTAATTTACCTGTAAATGATTCTTCCTCCTCTTACTCAAGACTAACCTTCCTTTTATAGATTCTTGGAAGAGGCTTGGGAGAGCTTATAGATCTTCTAGAGACCAATTGAGACTCGAATGTTGTGAGTTCCAAAGCTCATGCCACGAAGAACCAAATCATCCCTCTCTTACCTCTTCGAAACTCCATGAATCTAGAATATTACAAGGGTTGTCACTTGTTGTAGACTTATGACAGGTGACATGTCATTGGTTGTCCCATAAATGACCAACGACACCCTTCAAAAATTATCTAAATCCTTAGTTGAAGGTTGTGTTTTGGCTTGCATCTTCTACTATGTTCTTCCTGACATTGTAGGGTGGAAATTGAGGCTATAACATATGCCCCCTAATGTGTGAGGTCGGAAAAGGAATGGATGGCCGAAACACATTACAATAAACTGTGAGGCAATGTGAGGAGAGAGAAAAGAGGTTCGGTCAAAGAGTACGTGCAATCAAACACCGAGGATAAACACATGTATAGACCATCCCCAATGTAGACATACCCAGACTCTTAAGAGTATCAAAGCATGGTCACCAAAACAATATATTATGGATCCATGACATGAAATGCAATACCATGGTCATGAAAGAATACACGGTGGATCCATGTCATCAATAAGATCATAGCCACGAGCAAATACAATGTGGATCTACGTCACAACATATACATCAGAAAGACAACGAGCACTAAGGAGAGTGCCCCTGAAGTCTTCAAAGTACTCATATATAAGTGATATACACCATCACAACTTGGGAGGGGGTGTTGTGAATGAATGATGTGACCCCAAACCCAAGGTCTTTGTCCCAAACCCCGATGTTACGATTCTACATCATGCAAATAGATGAGTTGATGTTGAGCATGGTAGAAACCATTTGATTATCGATCATTGAGGTATACCATTAACATACGTGAGGGGACCCACCAATGATGAAAATGGACCCCAAGGTACCTAGTACAATCTAGCGAGTGTGAATAGAGTATCTGATGTAAACCCACTATAAAATCAATCAATTAGGAGTCAATGATGTAAACCCACTATAAAATCAATCAATTACGAGTCAATGATGTAAATCCACTATAAAATCAATCAATTAGGAGTCAATGATGTAAACCCATTGTTGATTGCAAGGAAGCCTACCACTAAGGACTGCAAGCTCCAAGGTATTGGCTAGTTTCTAGATCCCTCTCCTAGATAATGTGTTGAAGTCGATAGGAAGAGATCCATCGAAGGAGGCCCTTAATCTACCCCCCATCAATTGACACAAAACATACACCAAGAAATGATGTGAAGAGATAAAATCACCAAGTATCGCTAACACAGGGATGACCGACTCAGAAGGTCAACAAAACAACAGATGGCCAACTCAGGCTTGGATTTCCCTTGAACATATAACACGACATAATGATGACTTCGTAGCAAGACGCAAGAATACAATACATGCAAAAGAAAATACACATGAATAACAATAGATGAAAAGAATAAATAAAATAGCATACCCAATTAATATGACATATATGAATACACCTATGGAGATGGCTCTTGAAGATTGGGATCCTCTGGTGGCCTCCCCTTGGGATGGTTATTTTCTTCCCAAAGTGTGTGGTTGTGGTTGTTTCTCCTTTCCTCCTCTGACTGTAGATGGATGCAATAGTGATGGCACTAGTGAAAATGATACAATGAGGGGAAATGGGAGCAAAACGAGAGTGAGAGGGTGTAAAATGGATGGTTGATCTAAGTGTAACCAATTGTAACCTCAAAATGGATAAAACCTCTTGAATTTATAAGCAAAATAATGGTTATATTTAATAGGGTCAAAATAATAAAATATTATTATTTGACCAAATCAACTTTAACCATTACTTGATTTTATTTTATTTTTTTGGATAATCTCTAGAGGAAAAAGTCATAAAAGTGATCTATAACTTTTATCAAATGAAAACAACTTTAGGAATAGTGGTTTCCTAAGTTATTTTAGTGGAAATTATGGACAAGTGGGTGTAAACATGAGATACCCATACTATACATGGTGTATATCGATAAGCCTAGCACTTTGGTCTAGGTAAGCAACTTTTGGGTGATTATCGGTGTGCAGTGGGCATACCCAGGGTTAATCATCAATAGACCAACAAAACCCTAGACAACGATCCTTTTGGAATCACCGACAAGCAAGTAAAGTCTCATCCGAGGCATCTAGAGGGGTTGCATGAATGAAGGTTTTGCAGTGATGAGGGGAAGCGAGGCATTCAACATGTATTTACTAACCATCTACTCATGTGTGTGGTCTTCATTACTTAACAATTAACCATCATGCGACATACTCTCTGTGCGACATACTCTCTGTGCGACATACATTCATTTACCAATTACCATAATGCATGACATTCTAACAACATAAATGAATAACGCATTCATCATCCTTAAGCATTATCATCATTGCACAATAACAATAACAATAACTATCATAACATGCAACCACAACACATCACTACACAAGGGTTTTAATGTGGTTCACTCAACTTGGGCTACATCCACAACAATTGGCTTCTTATATTAGTCATTAATAATCTTCTAACATCTGCTCATTATGCTACAAAATGTGCAACAATAACATTACCGAAACCTGCCTAGACATTCAGTTGTAGTGCAAGCTTTACTACTCAGTCGTACCTCAGAACTTCTCCAAAACTTGACTCAACTTACCCCAAAAAGCACTAAGCACTTCTCATATGACCAACTTTCTCTACCCAAAACCCATTACATATTTATACATCAAAATAGAGCTAAACATGTTACAAAGTGGACAAGATGTCCCAAAATCCTAACTACTTTCCACCTTTTACGCGTCACTCCGTCACACTTCCTCTTGTCACACGCTTTGACTTCTTAAAGTTCGCTCTCGTCGTGCGCTCTGGTGCATCTTCTAACTACCTTTTCTTCTTTGACTTATTCTGACGCAGATCCCAAACTTAACCAAAATGCCTATCCAACGGGCCCCCAACACTCACTTGTGGCTCGTTCCGAGCCACTCAGTCCTTCTTCCAGTGCGCCATGATTTTTTTTAAGGTTTTCTTCATTGTTGTGGCCTTCTCCTTTACTTCTATTTCCTTCTGAAAAATTTGGCCAACTGTTTTGGCAGTGATACGAGCTTGGATCTTCTCAACACTTTCATCAGATGCGTGTTTGATTATGCCTTGAGTTGTTACTAAGGTCGTCGTCACTCTGTATGCTTAGTCTTGTAGTACTTCTATCTATTGTGCACGAGCCTCCTGCTCTGCCCTTAGCTAATTCATTTATGAATACAACTTTTTGTTCTTGTTTATTATTGTTACCACCTCTATTGGTGGTAATGTACCCATCATTGCTTTGAAATTCAACGCCTTTTCCTATGCAACCTGGATCTTTTGATTGATTTCTTGTTGCTCCCTATCTTCACTTAGTTGGGTCCAGACGCCCATTGTTTTTGTATACAGCTGAGCACATTCGACTTCTAAATTCTTGATGTTCTCCACCATTGTTGTTGTTGTATGTTCCCTTTTTTCCCTTTCTCTCAGCAGAGTGCTCGACGTCATGCAAACTTCTAGGTCTATTATTCATGCATGGAAGCCCTGAATAACTTCACTTATCTTCATTACTTGGTCTTCAACCAAGGCCTATGTCTCAGTCCGAGCCTCTAGAAGTTCTTGGTAAACCTTCTTGAAGGCCTACTGCATCCTTTCCACTTTATGTGTAGCCTCATCGCACTCCTTCTTGACCTTGCTGAATTCCATCTCCAATGCTATATTATCGATTGTAACCTTAACCAACTCACTCGATGTCTTTTATACATGCAAGTTCATCTCTTGCGTCACACTTAGTTACACTTCTTGTAAGAGATCTGTTGGCAAGTGAGATAACACTAAGTCAATGTGACCTAATTCCCTTGCATGTTCCTGCATCTCTGTGTTGGGGAATTCTACTGCCCCTGTCGCTAGCTTGATTAATTGGCGTTCACGTGCTATTGTTAATGATTGGGAGATTGTTGACCCTGCCTCCCCAATCTTTGTAGTACTTGTGGTCGGTTCGTCTTTTGTTTGTCACCCTGGTGCGATGTTTACTACTTCTAGGAGTTGGTGCAACTCGGTCATCTTCTCTTGCATCCATTTGTGCAACTCTTCCTATTGTTGCGTCGTGCCCTAAAACACACTGTCTGTGACTTCCTTCACTTGATTGCCTGTCTTCTCCAAATCTTCCTCTATCAAGGCTTGGATAACCAATTCCTTGACGACCTTGCGCTTTGTCCATTGTGGGACGAATCTTCCTGTCTCTGGTTCTTTCCTCTTCCTATCTGGGTGTGGTGTCATCTGTTGGGTTGTGTCGCCTATGTCATTTCCTTTGTCTTGTTCGACTCCTTCTTTCTCGCCATCATCAATCTCTTGTACCTGCGGATTTGGTTTCGTTGATGGCCTTGTTTCTTATGGTGGATTCTTCCACTCTGTGTCCCAATCGACCATAATATGGCCCATCTCATCTTTAGTCAACCTATACTGGGTTGGTAGCCATTGTTGATTCAAGTCCTTCTTTGCTTGTACATACATGTGGTGATGCCCTGCCTTAAAGTGTGCCACTGCCTTATATGTCTTGATCACCTATGGTGGTACGTGCGATGTTCTTTTAATGTTGTCTCTAATGGTTTCTTTATACAGATAGAAGGCAACATTACTATCCATTTGTCACACTTTATGTGTAGTATACCATAAGTTCTGGTAACGCGCAAGCAAACATGGCTTGTTCGTAACTCCCAGAAACTATGTGTCTTCTGGATCCCTCCACACTGATAGTGCAATTAGAATGAGTATCCAGGCATAGTGGAACTCCGTACCCTTATCTTGCACCTCTTCACAATCAATCAGGAATTGTTTTAACAAAAACGTCGCCCAATTCATCTGGATGCCCTCGACTCATCTTTCTACTGTTGCTTTCACTGCTGCAGGGACTTGATATTTTTTGCACTTTCTTAACAACTTACACACTAAGGATTGTGTAACAAACCTTACTGTCGAGTCGCATATGCTTGCGACATCCAATCAACATTGTTCATGAAATGTATGGAATTTCTCCTTCATGCTCTCGACGAGAGCCCTTTCATTATTTTTATTGAAAAACAACAATAATGGGTCTTCCCCTTGCAACGAAAGACTAGTAATGCACACTATCAGATCTGTATTTATGGAGACTGGCTTGTTGAGCCCTAAGTAGCCCC
The DNA here is from genome assembly GCA_009831015.1 of Picea engelmannii. Taxonomy (NCBI): domain Eukaryota; kingdom Viridiplantae; phylum Streptophyta; class Pinopsida; order Pinales; family Pinaceae; genus Picea; species Picea engelmannii. The sequence goes on along the minus strand of ML792123.1, from coordinate 80,670 downwards.
CGTGCACACAACTGAGAAACATCTTTACACACGCATTAATATTTGGGCTCCTCCGAAAGTGCGGTATGTCGAAGGCATTTCTGCAACCTCATAGCCCACACCTGTGGTTATATGACTATCATATGAGTCTCGAAACTAATGTACTTCTTTAGGAACTTGTTGGGCACTAACTCTGGAAACATCTTTTCCTCTGTGATGTCATGGTCGACATATTTCAAAGTGGGTATCATGCCTAACATGCCCCCTTCCATAATCACTCCTTGTGGAATCGTTGGTTCTACGAGTGGATACTTTACATCTTTCTACAAATTGACCTGTTTGGTGGATGACTTTCTCTGTGGGATGTAGTCTCCGGGGAATCATGATGATGAAGAGGATGCCTCTATCATCTCTTCCACTACAAGAGTCATTATTGGTTGATTGCGTTGTTTCTTCGATACTGACGTTGAAGTTGTTACCTTAGGTGGTGCCATCTTCCTCTATGACTGGTCTCTACGTGCAACCGGGCTCTAAAATTTGGCTCTGAAATTCGGCTTTGTAACTCAACTCTACAACACTTCTTTGCAACTCAGCTCTCTATGCAAATTCTAACTGACAATAACCTTCCCCCATCGATCCTTTGTGTTCTTTATACGTTGTTGCCAATTGTTATCTTCACTTCGCACCTAAACTTTCTATCTAATCCACTAGTGCTTTGCATTCATTACCTGCTTGGATGCATCATTAACTCCATATCTTTGGTTAATTATACGTTAGATTCTCCAACTTGGCAAAAATATTCTTGCCAATCTGCATTTATTGTTACGCAAGACCACTACTCCGCTGTCATGGTAGTTCTTTATGGCACGTCTCATCATGGATTGTCTTAAGTGCTCGTAACTGTCATCTGCACAATCTCGTCTCCCTGCGCGATATTTTGTCTCCACACAAACTTGCTTCCTTCGTCTGTGCACTCTTTTGTCTGCTTCCTTCTCTTCTAAGACATTTACTTACTTTTCTTAACTGTTTGAACTTTGCAACTTCTACTTCTTTGTTGAACCATGTTCTTGTTTTTTCCTGTTTTCTTGGTTTTTCTTTCGTTTTCGACCTTTTCTTTTTATAGTACACTATAATATAAGTTATCCTGCGTAGTTCTCCTAGTGCGTGGAAGGATGGTTGTCCCTGTACAATTTCAATCGACTCCCATTCACTAGTCCTTCCATGACTTTTCCATCAAACTGTTCCAACTGCACAACACTTGCTTCAGTCACATATACGATCACGTATGGCCCTAGCCAATGCGTCCTGAACTTTTCTGGGTGTTGTAAGAACTTATTATCATAGAGTAGTACTAAATCTCCTACTTGGAAATTATTTTGCTTGATGTGTCTATCATGCCATGCCTTTGCACGTGCTTTATGTACTTGTTGATGGAATCCTATAACAAATCGGTCTTCCTTTGATATTAGTAACTTGAAAAATAAAGAGTAAGATTACCTACTACTATGATAATTTATATGTAATATGGTTATTATGTTAAGCCATCTTAGGCCAAGTGCTGAAACTTCAACTCTGATACCATTTTGTCACAAACCCTAATTTTTTTTTTAAATAGCATAAATGCAAATTCAAGTCTTGAACATTTGAAATATAACATATGAAATATAAATGATATATACCACAATATATATATATATATATATATATATATATATATATATATATGCACAACAATTATTATTGTCTATCTTCATTTTGTAACTCTATTTCCTATTTAGACATTCTTATTGCAAATAAATAGAAATTATAACCTATGTAGAATTTGCATTGAAGAAATGGAGGCGACAACAATCTAAAGGTCATTGTTCCTCCCAACCTTAATCCAGAACAACCAATACTATTTGCTTTGAATACCCCCGAGCATGATTGTTGAACCACAAGGACGAAGACTAAGTTATTATTACTACAACACTTCCTCTCGAATCTCACACATTTCAATGTTATGATCTTCTTCCCAGTCATGCGAGCCTCCTGTTCAATTCGTGTGAAGTCTTTTTATTCACTTGCCTAGGTCTTTTGGTCATTAATGAGCCACCTGTTCACCCAAATCGCACTTGAGTTTTGACCAGATTTTCTGGGAATGTGTTTCCTTGCACCACTTGAGTTCGACCCAAGT
>ML792123.1:53154-71093 GCA_009831015.1 Picea engelmannii | reverse complement strand
TAATACACAACGAATAGATTTCCACCAAAAGTGCAAACACGCAACATCATTTGTGTATAAAGATAATACAAAGAATGGAAGAATGAAAAGACTTCAATTAATTTCCACAAATGACCAAATTAGGTCTACAGAACTTAAAAAGTATATCGGGAAACAATGACAGTGCAGGAGTGCCAAAGACATCCCCTGAAAAGGATAGATGAAAAAACCAAAAAAAAATTAGACTTCTAAAAGAAATAGGAAAAAGGGAAAAATAAAACATCAACAATAAATAATACATTATAACTGCTGAAATATGAAATATGGCATCATAAGGCAAGATGAAAATAGGGGAAGAGAAAACCACAAAAATTCTTTAGAAACAAAAAGGGCCACACAATAAAAATCAACAGAAAGCTCCCAATAAAACCTTCGTAAATCAGCATGTCTGTCAGCAAAACAACCTTAGGAAGAGTATGACTGGAATGTCTCTCCCACCGTGTACATCTGTGACCAATACTGAATCTACACAGAACTTCACCCTCAAACTAAATACTGGCTTACAATCGCCAATTTTTTTGCAAAAAGATGAAACGTTGACCGTTTTACAAACACCAAAACTCCTATCTGAAAATTTGAAAATAATTTACAGATACCCAACTACAAATGCAAACTGGTGACCATGTCGACCAGGGAATAGACAGCTGACAATCTGTGTCATGCCCGATTGAAAAGGACACAAAAAAAAAAAAGTTTATAACATTCTAAAATAGAAGGTCTAGGCTATATAAAGTCATAAACGTTGCTATCAACTCTCCTTTTACTCGAGATTTTCTCCAGAATGCAAAATCTGAAATACATATTTGAACAAGACATTGCATTTCTGAAGAACCAGAAAACACTGTTGGGAATTCCTCCAAAACCATTGACACTTTATATGGCATTTCAGTCAACCTTGGGATTGTTTTAGCCTTCGTACCATTTCGCTCATTGTATAGGTGTTTCGAGAAATTTCAGCATGTTCCTAAGGTGATATGAGCCATCTTGCAAACACTCTAACTAAGGCTCGTGTCTCTTGGATCTAACAAACTCTCCATAAAACTTTTTCCGTGAATTTTGAGCTTTCGGTGCTTCTGAAGGACGTGATCATGGATCATTCCAAAAAGCAGATTAATTGAAAAGTGCAATGCGTAAAATAGCATTCCAGACCAAGTTTTACTTAATCTATATTCTCTGGGTATACAGGCAAAATCTCCATAATGGGTTAGTTTAGAACATTCTGCAGCCAATTCTTGCAACTTCAAATGAACAAGATTATGGGATCCACTTACTTCAAAACCATGGCGGCCGAACTTTTCCTGCCTTCCTCTGCTCCTGCAACTTGGCCCGCCTCCCTTGTGCCCAGGAAAATACAAAACCCTCGTTAAAGAACTAAAACCCTATCAGGGGAAGTGATAAAGTAAGTCTAGGGTTTCCACAAGGCCCGAAATTTGGCGTATAATCTATGAACGAGACCTGACCGTCCGTTGGGATCAAGATCGGACGGTGGTAATGTGTTCTATTTCCATTTCCGGCAGGGTCGCATTTATTTCCATTTCCGGCAGGGTCGCATTAGGACGCTGAGGGGAATTTTAATTTTTTTTGGTGTCCATATTGAGTTTTAGTGATGCCTAATAGTAAGACCAGGTTTTCATGTATTAATTTAATAGTAAGAAAAGGTTTTCATATATCAATTTAGTGTCTCGTAACTTTAAAATTGTATTATTATATGATTTTTACATAATACTATAAATAGGTATAATATTTGAATTTTTAAAAAATACAATTTCTCAAATGGATATGAAAACAAATGGTTGAAGACTTAGTGCATACAAATATAATTGGGTAATTAATGAAGGCTAGTTAAACTTTAAAGTACAATGCATTTCCAAAAAATGATAATATTAATAAGAGAAAGAGAGGAAAAAATACAAAGCACTAAATAAAATAGAAAAATAAAGATAAGAGAGAAAAAGAGAGAGGGGAATGTGCACTAAAAGGTAGTCTCTTGACCTTTACATTATGCATCAATGCTCCTATATCTCATTGTAACTTGACTTCGAGAGAGTCTTTTGGCCAAAAGGGGAAGTATGTACAGAGAGTCATGTGTTGCATTGTAATTAGAGATAGCGAAAATATAGAACTGAGCAACCATTCAAAGTTGGTTTTCCCATTTGGGTTTTCAGGGTAAATATGGTGTCAATTTGTATGAATTTTTCTATGATTGTTGAGTAAATTTTTTATGTGAGATCTTGTTACTCTTATTCTTATTTAATGTGTTGCTTTGAGTGTGTTAATGATGACAATGAAGAATAGCAAAGTGTATTTCTACTAGTTTTATTCAAAAACCCATTTTCCATTAGCAATTAGTGAATGTCAATTGCATTGTAATCATCTTTGTCCAATCCTTCTTGTATTATGAAATCAATTGTTATCATGATATGGTTGTTGCAATTATTTAGTTAAATTGTTAAGTATGTCCCTTAAGAACAACAAGTTGGTGATTGTTTAGATCGTGGGCATCATTGCCAAGCATGTAGAGAGCAATAGATGGAGAGATGAGGCCGTACACCTCTCCTACAACCTTCATGCAATGATTTCCTAGAGTGTGAGGTTGCACGTTAGTCGTAAGAGTTGGATGAGTATGTTGGATGTTATGCAATGCATGGTAGTCTCCTCTCTTTTCACTATTCATTAAAGAATAACTCTAGATAGCACTTTGGGTTATTAAATTGGTAGTGTATGTTTCAATCCCCACCTTCCATTCACCATTTGGCATTTACCTTTGCTAATGCAACCTCTCCATTTTTAAATCATTGGGCACTTTATTGATTTGTCTCATTATCAAATTGTTGGGCAATCTATTGTATTGTCTCGTATATTAATCGCTAGAGCCTCCCATACATCTATTGTTAGACTATGAGTCCCGAGATAATTACAAAGTCTGAGATCACTCATTTACTAATTATCGTCCTTATCCTTGATGAGAGTTTCAAAGTGTTGGCACTCTTCTGTGTACTAGGTGATTACATCCATGCACTATAAATTGATATCATGGGATGAATATATTGTTGAATATTGCTTAAAGCTTTTCCCACCAAGTTATTTTCTTGTGTTCTATATCATAACATGGTGATAGAGTCATCATGAAGAGATGGTAATAATATCATAGCTTCTTTAGTTTTAAGGGACCTAGTAGTTTCATGGTAGTTACCTATGATAGTGTAGCCTACAGTGGAAGCAAATACACAGATTTACAGTGTAATGGCAAAGACAAAGACAAGGTAATCATTATTTTCCTTGTTGGTTTAATATGCAATTGTTTTACTACGTATTTTGAAGAATGTTTATTTGTATCCAAAATATGGGATATAAAATAAGAGGAAAAGGGAAATATTTTGTTTTTTTTATTTAAAAATTGGTTCATAGATCCATTGCCATAATACATAAATCTGCACTCTAGACAAATTAGACATGTAGATCTATAAGACGAAGATTGTTGAGTTGAATGTGAATCCATGGTAGTTTTTCCACGGGATGTTAATTATCGTAGATCTATGCGAGGGAACCCATGCTACTATAACAAATGATGTGAATGGTGTGAATTGTAACGCCCCATATTTTGGCCCTCAACGATTAGAACTTTGATTTTACTTATCTTAGTAATTCATTGCTAAGTAATTATTTGGGCTTAGTTACATTAATTTAGACATTTGAGATGTGTACATCTGAACTTATTTATGTGTTGCATAATATTATTCATATTCTTATGTATTCGTGATGATGATAGTTATGTGATTTGTTTAAACATGCAAATTTATATGTGGAATTTCAATACATGGATACCAACTCAAACTTATGTTGTGAATGTATAATAGATGTGAGGCATGGTGTAAATAAACATACATTTCTTAATTGAATGTCAATATAGATATAGATTCTCATATGAAATTTATGATGTATCTGCATGGATATGAGTATCGGTAAGCTAACCTACTAGTCGATGAGTTATGTAATAGCCAAATGACGGTAGTATTGAGATAACCTAGATGTCATAGACATAAAAAAAGATAGTGTATGTTATAAGTTTTACTTATGATCTAATTTATGATTTCAAATATTGCTATGATCTTTTGTAACTGTGGTTTTGACAGGATGCACAACTTGCATAGAGTGGTTGTTTGATGATGTGACACTAAGAACATTAGTTGCATAGTATGGCTCGATATAGGGTGTTGACCCTAGTTCTATGAGGAGGAGTGGAGGTATTTCCCATTGAGTATCTTGTTGACCCTAGTTGTATCATAAGGTGTGGAGGTATTACCCACCATTTATCCTCTAAAACCTAGAGTCGTGGGAGGGTTTTGTGAAGTCACACTCACCTAGACATGTGATGGTAATTGTCAGTTGCCTGTTGGGGAAGCTCAGTGAAGATAGATGACACTTCTGCTTACGGGTTCTATATGGAGTTAGGTCAATGTAGTTGACGCTCCAACATAGTCCAACAAAGGAAAATATATGATGTGGAAGATGGAAGTAGGTTAGGGAGGAACAATGATTCAATGATAGTTGAGAATATTGCTTGGGAATTAGATGTGTCACTCTTATCTCTTCGCTTGGTTTCTACCATGTTTAAAACACTAATTTTGATCCCCTTCGAATATTTTAAGTGTGATGATCAATTATTGATGAATTATTTTAATTTTATCAGTTGAGATTATTGAATGATGCATTCACTTGATTTGTTGTCTTGCATGCTTTGATGTGAACGTACAGGAACTATGCATTAGAGGTAGTGATTGTTGAACACTAGTACATGCATAAGTTATGTGTACGTTAGCTACACAGACATACTCTATGCATGTACATTAGTACAATTAATTGATGTATTAATTAATAAACTAGGTTATTGATTATTTAATTGAATGGTTTAATGATTACATAAATGTAACATCCCCAGATCCTCATTGAGGCACACTACCACAATTTTTTTTCTCTGATATCATTCTATAACATGCCCAACTTCATGACTGAGCCATGCTACTACAAAATCAACTATTATTTGATTCAACTGCAAAAATATAAACAACATGAGATATGCATTCATGCAAATAACATTAATAATTAAACTCATGAAAGAAATTGATTTAAACATACACAACAACAATTAATGCACACAAAAACATTCATATATACAAAATACAAAGCAAATGCAACATTAAATCATAGCATTAAAATTGTAAATGACACAATGATTAAACACTTATCTTTTTAAAATGATTTACACAACTGACTATAGACAAAGGATGTTCCCCCCAACCGTAGGTTATGTTGCACCAATCCTCTCTGCAATAAGCCATCCACGAGTTGGGGCTACAAATCCACAATGATGGACATGCTCCTACGAGTGTCTACAATCCACTGTAACAGCTCCAAACTCACTAAAAACATGGTGACACAACTCATATAGTAATTCCAACCACTCAACTCTCTTCCTCATCAATTTGCACAACCCAAGGGATGATATTTATTTTTCTGCACTGCAGTCCCTCAAACAATCTCCATCCCCTCCAAGGATACAATACAGACTGACTAGGAATCTCTCTACTAGGGGCTTTAGGAAATCTAGTTTCAACAAGAGTGCTCGCACATTAAGCTCACTTGCTCTTAAGTAAAAAAATTTCTCAGCATAACAACCTTAGTCTCAACATAATTTCCAGTGTCAACAAGTTATCTCCAATACCCACTATGATTGACCACTCTTTCCCAACAATCCACTGTGGTTTTGCTCACTTCTTGCAACTGTAAAAACTACTCTCTTTCCTGCTCAAATTTCCTCTTTTTCCATGCTTTCTTGACTCTTACTTTTCCCCCACAGATGATTACACTCAACATTTGTTGTCATAACCAAGTAGAATGACTTCCTCACTCAACCTCTTACATGAATTCAATGATTTGAGTGCTTAATAGGTTAAAGGGATAAATGGCTAAATGACAAACCGATTAATGAAGATGGCTTAAGACTTCAAGCACATGAAAACTCCTCAAAACCCCCATTAAGCCACTCTCTCTTGTGGAATCATAGCCCCCTCATTACTTTGTTCCTTACCCATCTACAACCGACAATGTATTTCATTTTATTATTTTCAATGTACAATGTTTACATATTACATCGTTTGACCCACGACCATTCATAATACTTATAAATATATAATGTTGCATTGGGGATCAAAATTGGGGTGTTACAATCACCTTCTCCTACAATTTGCACATTCCTCGGTGCACATTACCATACAGGTGTACATGTATACACAAATAAATTATTACATCACAATACTTTGACATTTCTACGATTTAATGACTTCTGCAACAATTCCAACCAACAATCTCTCATTCCCCTCAACCTACACAACCAAGAAGTGTACCCCCTTCTCTACATTGCAGTCCCTTAGGATGGCCCACTTCCCTTCTAGGGATTTAGCACAAATCGGACAAGAATTTTCAAAGTTGTGACTCCAGGAACTCCAGTTGCACCAAAATGAAGTCTTTGTACACATATGTATAAATGTACATTCAGATTTCCTCCAAAATCTACAAATAGTTGTGGGTACTCTTCTCGCATGGCCTCTTCATGCTCCCACGTGGTGTCTTTAGAACCGTAGTAGGTCCATTGCACCTTTACGAGGACGATGGCTCGGTTCTTAAGCACTTTGACTTTCCGGTCTAGTATGCACACTAGTCCCCTTCGTGCTCCACTTGAATCGCAGTCCAATCAATCACATGGTTATGATCAAGCACATACTTATTTAATAAAGACACGTGAAATACATTATGAACTCCCATGGATGCAATCAATGCAAACATATATGCAACTGACCATATCCTCTCTAGAACTTCAAATGGCCCACAATATCTTGCTACTAACTTTGGGAAACTTCCTAATTTTAATGAACTCATTTTTGCCTTCACTTTCAGAAACACACATTCACCCACTTTAAATTCCATGTGTGTTATGCCCTTGTCTGCATAGTTGTTCTTTCTATCATATGCAGTCTTTAAATTCTGCTTTATTTTTACCATTTGCTCTTCCATTTCTCTTAGCAATTATGGCCAAACAATGGCTTTGTTTGTCGGGTTATCCCAACTCACTAGTGTGTTGCATTTTATGCTATACAAGGCTTCAAATGGGCTCATCTTCAATTATGCATGGTACCCATTGTTATAAGCGAATTCAATCAAGTGAAAATAGTCTTTCCATTTGGAAGGATGATCCATTCCATACATTATTAACATATTTTCAGTTATTTGGTTGACCTTCTTCGTATGGCCATCTGATCCTGGATGATAAGTTGTGCTAAAATTTAGATTTGTCACAAATCCTTTGAACAACCATTTCCAAAAATTGGAAGTGAACTTGGTATCTCTATCAAATACAATTGCTTTAGGCACACAATGTAACTTCACAATTTCTTTCACATAAATTTATGTAATGTTGGTTGCCTTGTGTTTCATCTTGGATGGAATACAATTTACAAGTTTTGTAAGCTTGTTCACCACTACCATGATGGAATGATGATTCCTTGTTGTTCTAGACAACTTGCTAATAAAATCTATGGTAACAATTTCCCATTTCCATTCAAGAATGGGCAATGGTTGTAGAAATCACGTTGGATGTATGTGCTCACCCTTTACCTTTTGACATTCCAGGCATCTAGCAATAAAATATGCCACATATTTCTTCATTCCATGCTAATAATATTGGTCTCTTACAACTACAATTATTTTCTGATATATTGGATGTCCAGCATATGACACATTGTGCATTTATTTTAAAAGTAAATTATGCAACTCCTAAGAATTAGGAACATAAACTTTGTTCCTATAAAAGAGAATTATATTCTCTTTCATTTTATAATCTTTATATTTCCGATGCACATTACTTTGTTGTAAGCTTTCTTTAACTTGTACATAATGATGGTCTGTTGTTACAACTTCTATAAATCTATATTTTAAATCTGAACTATACATGTTTATGGTTGTAGAATGCATTTCATGCACCCTCTTGTTCACTTTAATCTATTTTCCCTTAATACGCATAATATCAAAGTCATATTCGCTAAGAAATTCCAACGATCTAGTTTTTCTACCATTCAACGTTGGTTGTCAAAATAAATATTTCAGACCATTATAGTTTGTTCTTAGATCAAAATTTATGTCCATGAGATAATGTCTCTGCATTTTTAAAGCATGAACTATTGTTGTCGATTCCAAGTCATGGGTAGCATAATTTATTTCACGTTGTTTAAGTTTCCTTGGATCATAACACATGACATGCCCATTTTGGGTAAGGATTCCACCAAACACGTCATTGCATGCATGAGTGCACACAACAAAATCTTCATTTGGATATGCAACCTTTAAAATAGGTGCATTAGTTAATAAATCTTTCAAATGTTGGAAGCTCTCTTTACACTAGGTAGTCCATTCAAATTTTATTCCTTTCCTCTGTAAATAAGTGATCGGATATGCAATCTTGGAGAAACCTGCAATGATTCTCATGTAGTAACTACTTAGACCCATAAATGATCTAACTTTTGAAATATTCATTGGTACTGGTCAACTTTTGATTCCTTCAATCTTTTGTGGATCCATTGTTATGACGTCCTCTAAGACAATGTGGCCCAAATAATGAATCTGTTTTTGATAAAAAGTGCACTTGCTCGACTTGGCACACAATTGGTATTCTCTCAACACTCGTAGCAACATTCTCAAATGTTGTGCATGCTCTTCCTTTGTCTCGGAGTAGATGAGAATATTATCCAAGAAGATGATAACAAATTTGTCCAAGTAATCTTTAAACACTCCATTCATTAAACACATAAAAGTAGCTAGTGCATTTGTCAACCCAAATGGAACCACTACAAACTCATAATGACCATACCTTATCCGAAAGGCTATTTTGCTAGTATCTTCTTCTCAGATTCTCATTTGATGATAACCTGATCACAAGTCAATTGTAACGTCTCCCAGCTTAACTGAGGAACATTACCAACGAAATACACATAAGAATACAAATTTTATGCTAAATAATTTCATGTAGTTTACCATCTACTTAATCATGCAGATTTAACCATTATCTAAATGCATCTACAAAATGTTAAAATAATACATGAATGCAGCTAGTAACTCATTACAACAACATATAAATCAGTCTCATACACAGAGTTCATGCACAACAATTAAAACTCATAATGCAAGACATAAAACAAACAAAACACTTATCTTTTTTAAAACAATTGTGCAACTGTAGACTTGTTGTTCGAAATCTCAATAGTAAGTCACCCTGTTATGGAGAAAATCTCACCAATGGAATAGTAAGATCTCCATAGGATCTTCCTATTGATCCTATACAGACAATGGGTTGGACTTCTATGGTTCTCCCTAGAAACAAGCAATGGGATTCACAATCACACTAAGAGATGATAGGATGGCATACCTTAATTTTTAAGGTCGTCCTTGCATATCATGGTTGTTGCGGTCCTAAAGTTCCCGCTCCAGCTCCTACAACCTACTTCATACACACAAGTGACAAACAATGCCTTCCTACTTTTTTTAGCGTTAGAATCCTAGATTAAGCTTGGATCTAACTTGATCTATGAAGAAATAAACCATATATGAACATTCATGAATGAAATACAAATATTCATAGGGGAAAATCGATGATCTATTAATTCAAATGAGATAAATACATTAATGTGATTACCTTAGGTGTAGATGCACTCCTTCTTGCCCCTTGCTCCTTACTCCTCCTTAGCTTCTTGACTAACTATGCAAACTGACTATGGTTGTTGTAGAATGGAGAAGTACCTCTTAATTTACCTGTAAATGATTCTTCCTCCTCTTACTCAAGACTAACCTTCCTTTTATAGATTCTTGGAAGAGGCTTGGGAGAGCTTATAGATCTTCTAGAGACCAATTGAGACTCGAATGTTGTGAGTTCCAAAGCTCATGCCACGAAGAACCAAATCATCCCTCTCTTACCTCTTCGAAACTCCATGAATCTAGAATATTACAAGGGTTGTCACTTGTTGTAGACTTATGACAGGTGACATGTCATTGGTTGTCCCATAAATGACCAACGACACCCTTCAAAAATTATCTAAATCCTTAGTTGAAGGTTGTGTTTTGGCTTGCATCTTCTACTATGTTCTTCCTGACATTGTAGGGTGGAAATTGAGGCTATAACATATGCCCCCTAATGTGTGAGGTCGGAAAAGGAATGGATGGCCGAAACACATTACAATAAACTGTGAGGCAATGTGAGGAGAGAGAAAAGAGGTTCGGTCAAAGAGTACGTGCAATCAAACACCGAGGATAAACACATGTATAGACCATCCCCAATGTAGACATACCCAGACTCTTAAGAGTATCAAAGCATGGTCACCAAAACAATATATTATGGATCCATGACATGAAATGCAATACCATGGTCATGAAAGAATACACGGTGGATCCATGTCATCAATAAGATCATAGCCACGAGCAAATACAATGTGGATCTACGTCACAACATATACATCAGAAAGACAACGAGCACTAAGGAGAGTGCCCCTGAAGTCTTCAAAGTACTCATATATAAGTGATATACACCATCACAACTTGGGAGGGGGTGTTGTGAATGAATGATGTGACCCCAAACCCAAGGTCTTTGTCCCAAACCCCGATGTTACGATTCTACATCATGCAAATAGATGAGTTGATGTTGAGCATGGTAGAAACCATTTGATTATCGATCATTGAGGTATACCATTAACATACGTGAGGGGACCCACCAATGATGAAAATGGACCCCAAGGTACCTAGTACAATCTAGCGAGTGTGAATAGAGTATCTGATGTAAACCCACTATAAAATCAATCAATTAGGAGTCAATGATGTAAACCCACTATAAAATCAATCAATTACGAGTCAATGATGTAAATCCACTATAAAATCAATCAATTAGGAGTCAATGATGTAAACCCATTGTTGATTGCAAGGAAGCCTACCACTAAGGACTGCAAGCTCCAAGGTATTGGCTAGTTTCTAGATCCCTCTCCTAGATAATGTGTTGAAGTCGATAGGAAGAGATCCATCGAAGGAGGCCCTTAATCTACCCCCCATCAATTGACACAAAACATACACCAAGAAATGATGTGAAGAGATAAAATCACCAAGTATCGCTAACACAGGGATGACCGACTCAGAAGGTCAACAAAACAACAGATGGCCAACTCAGGCTTGGATTTCCCTTGAACATATAACACGACATAATGATGACTTCGTAGCAAGACGCAAGAATACAATACATGCAAAAGAAAATACACATGAATAACAATAGATGAAAAGAATAAATAAAATAGCATACCCAATTAATATGACATATATGAATACACCTATGGAGATGGCTCTTGAAGATTGGGATCCTCTGGTGGCCTCCCCTTGGGATGGTTATTTTCTTCCCAAAGTGTGTGGTTGTGGTTGTTTCTCCTTTCCTCCTCTGACTGTAGATGGATGCAATAGTGATGGCACTAGTGAAAATGATACAATGAGGGGAAATGGGAGCAAAACGAGAGTGAGAGGGTGTAAAATGGATGGTTGATCTAAGTGTAACCAATTGTAACCTCAAAATGGATAAAACCTCTTGAATTTATAAGCAAAATAATGGTTATATTTAATAGGGTCAAAATAATAAAATATTATTATTTGACCAAATCAACTTTAACCATTACTTGATTTTATTTTATTTTTTTGGATAATCTCTAGAGGAAAAAGTCATAAAAGTGATCTATAACTTTTATCAAATGAAAACAACTTTAGGAATAGTGGTTTCCTAAGTTATTTTAGTGGAAATTATGGACAAGTGGGTGTAAACATGAGATACCCATACTATACATGGTGTATATCGATAAGCCTAGCACTTTGGTCTAGGTAAGCAACTTTTGGGTGATTATCGGTGTGCAGTGGGCATACCCAGGGTTAATCATCAATAGACCAACAAAACCCTAGACAACGATCCTTTTGGAATCACCGACAAGCAAGTAAAGTCTCATCCGAGGCATCTAGAGGGGTTGCATGAATGAAGGTTTTGCAGTGATGAGGGGAAGCGAGGCATTCAACATGTATTTACTAACCATCTACTCATGTGTGTGGTCTTCATTACTTAACAATTAACCATCATGCGACATACTCTCTGTGCGACATACTCTCTGTGCGACATACATTCATTTACCAATTACCATAATGCATGACATTCTAACAACATAAATGAATAACGCATTCATCATCCTTAAGCATTATCATCATTGCACAATAACAATAACAATAACTATCATAACATGCAACCACAACACATCACTACACAAGGGTTTTAATGTGGTTCACTCAACTTGGGCTACATCCACAACAATTGGCTTCTTATATTAGTCATTAATAATCTTCTAACATCTGCTCATTATGCTACAAAATGTGCAACAATAACATTACCGAAACCTGCCTAGACATTCAGTTGTAGTGCAAGCTTTACTACTCAGTCGTACCTCAGAACTTCTCCAAAACTTGACTCAACTTACCCCAAAAAGCACTAAGCACTTCTCATATGACCAACTTTCTCTACCCAAAACCCATTACATATTTATACATCAAAATAGAGCTAAACATGTTACAAAGTGGACAAGATGTCCCAAAATCCTAACTACTTTCCACCTTTTACGCGTCACTCCGTCACACTTCCTCTTGTCACACGCTTTGACTTCTTAAAGTTCGCTCTCGTCGTGCGCTCTGGTGCATCTTCTAACTACCTTTTCTTCTTTGACTTATTCTGACGCAGATCCCAAACTTAACCAAAATGCCTATCCAACGGGCCCCCAACACTCACTTGTGGCTCGTTCCGAGCCACTCAGTCCTTCTTCCAGTGCGCCATGATTTTTTTTAAGGTTTTCTTCATTGTTGTGGCCTTCTCCTTTACTTCTATTTCCTTCTGAAAAATTTGGCCAACTGTTTTGGCAGTGATACGAGCTTGGATCTTCTCAACACTTTCATCAGATGCGTGTTTGATTATGCCTTGAGTTGTTACTAAGGTCGTCGTCACTCTGTATGCTTAGTCTTGTAGTACTTCTATCTATTGTGCACGAGCCTCCTGCTCTGCCCTTAGCTAATTCATTTATGAATACAACTTTTTGTTCTTGTTTATTATTGTTACCACCTCTATTGGTGGTAATGTACCCATCATTGCTTTGAAATTCAACGCCTTTTCCTATGCAACCTGGATCTTTTGATTGATTTCTTGTTGCTCCCTATCTTCACTTAGTTGGGTCCAGACGCCCATTGTTTTTGTATACAGCTGAGCACATTCGACTTCTAAATTCTTGATGTTCTCCACCATTGTTGTTGTTGTATGTTCCCTTTTTTCCCTTTCTCTCAGCAGAGTGCTCGACGTCATGCAAACTTCTAGGTCTATTATTCATGCATGGAAGCCCTGAATAACTTCACTTATCTTCATTACTTGGTCTTCAACCAAGGCCTATGTCTCAGTCCGAGCCTCTAGAAGTTCTTGGTAAACCTTCTTGAAGGCCTACTGCATCCTTTCCACTTTATGTGTAGCCTCATCGCACTCCTTCTTGACCTTGCTGAATTCCATCTCCAATGCTATATTATCGATTGTAACCTTAACCAACTCACTCGATGTCTTTTATACATGCAAGTTCATCTCTTGCGTCACACTTAGTTACACTTCTTGTAAGAGATCTGTTGGCAAGTGAGATAACACTAAGTCAATGTGACCTAATTCCCTTGCATGTTCCTGCATCTCTGTGTTGGGGAATTCTACTGCCCCTGTCGCTAGCTTGATTAATTGGCGTTCACGTGCTATTGTTAATGATTGGGAGATTGTTGACCCTGCCTCCCCAATCTTTGTAGTACTTGTGGTCGGTTCGTCTTTTGTTTGTCACCCTGGTGCGATGTTTACTACTTCTAGGAGTTGGTGCAACTCGGTCATCTTCTCTTGCATCCATTTGTGCAACTCTTCCTATTGTTGCGTCGTGCCCTAAAACACACTGTCTGTGACTTCCTTCACTTGATTGCCTGTCTTCTCCAAATCTTCCTCTATCAAGGCTTGGATAACCAATTCCTTGACGACCTTGCGCTTTGTCCATTGTGGGACGAATCTTCCTGTCTCTGGTTCTTTCCTCTTCCTATCTGGGTGTGGTGTCATCTGTTGGGTTGTGTCGCCTATGTCATTTCCTTTGTCTTGTTCGACTCCTTCTTTCTCGCCATCATCAATCTCTTGTACCTGCGGATTTGGTTTCGTTGATGGCCTTGTTTCTTATGGTGGATTCTTCCACTCTGTGTCCCAATCGACCATAATATGGCCCATCTCATCTTTAGTCAACCTATACTGGGTTGGTAGCCATTGTTGATTCAAGTCCTTCTTTGCTTGTACATACATGTGGTGATGCCCTGCCTTAAAGTGTGCCACTGCCTTATATGTCTTGATCACCTATGGTGGTACGTGCGATGTTCTTTTAATGTTGTCTCTAATGGTTTCTTTATACAAATAGAAGGCAACATTACTAGCCATTTGTCACACTTTACGTGTAGTATACCATAAGTTCTGGTAACGTGCAAGCAAACATGGCTTGTTCGTAACTCCCAGAAACTATGTGTCTTCTGGCTCCCTCCACACTGATAGTGCAATTAGAATGAGTATCCAGGCATAGTGGAACTCTATACCCTTATCTTGCACCTCTTCACAATCAATCAGGAATTGTTTTAACAAAAACGTCGCCCAATTCATCTGGATGCCCTCGACTCATCTTTCTGCTGTTGCTTTCACTGCTGTAGGGACTTGATATTTTTTGCACTTTCTTAACAACTTACACACTAAGGCTTGTGTAACAAACCTTACTGTCGAGTCGCATATGCTTGCGACATCCAATCCGCATTGTTCATGAAATGTATGGAATTTCTCCTTCATGCTCTCGGCGAAAGCCTTTTCATTATTTTTATTGAAACACAACAATAATGGGTCTTCCCCTTGCAACGAAAGACTAGTAATGCACACTATCAGATCTATATTTATGGAGACTAGCTTGTTGAGCCCTAAGTAGCCCCCGTGCAAACAACTGAGAAACATCTTTACACACACATTAATATTTGGGCTCCTCCGAAAGTGCGGTATGTCGAAGGCATTTCTGCAACCTCATAGCCCACACCTGTGGTTATATGACTATCATACGAGTCTCGGAACTAATGTACTTCTTTAGGAACTTGTTGGGCACTAACTCTGGAAACATCTTTTCCTCTGTGATGTCACGGTCGACATATTTCAAAGCGGGTATCATGCCTAACATGCCCCCTTCCATAATCACTCCTTGTGGAATCATTGGTTCTACGAGTGGATACTTTACATCTTTCTACAAATTGACCTGTTTGGTGGATGACTTTCTCTGTGGGATGTAGTCTCCAGGGAATCATGATGACGAAGAGGATGCCTCTATCATCTCTTCCACTACAAGAGTCATTATTGGTTGATTGCGTTGTTTCTTCGGTACTGACGTTGAAGCTATTACCTTAGGTGGTGCCATCTTCCTCTACGACTGGTCTCTACGTGCAACCGGGCTCTAAAATTTGGCTCTGAAATTCGACTTTGTAACTCAACTCTACAACTCTTCTTTGCAACTCAGCTCTCTATGCAAATTCTAACTGACAATAACCTTCCCCCATCGATCCTTTGTGTTCTTTATACCTTGTTGCCAATTGTTATCTTCACTTCGCACCTAAACTTTCTATCTAATCCACTAGTGCTTTGCATTCATTACCTGCCTGGATGCATCATTAACTCCATATCTTTGGTTAATTATACGTTAGATTCTCCAACCTGGCAAAAATATTCTTGCCAGTCTGCATTTATTGTTACACAAGACCACTACTTCGCTGTCATGGTAGTTCTTTATGGCACGTCTCATCATGGATTGTCTTAAGTGCTCGTAACTGTCATCTGCACAATCTCGTCTCCCTACGCGATATTTTGTCTCCACACAAACTTGCTTCCTTCGTTTGTGCACTCTTTTGTCTGCTTCCTTCTCTTCTGCGACATTTACTTACTTTTCTTAATTGCTTGAACTCTGCAACTTCTACTTCTTTGTTGAACCATGTTCTTGTTTTTTCCTGTTTTCTTGGTTTTTCTTTCGTTTTCGACCTTTTCTTTTTATAGTACACTATAATATAAGTTATCCTGCGTAGTTCTCCTAGTGTGTGGAAGGATGGTTGTCCCTGTACAATTTCAATCGACTCCCATTCACTAGTCCTTCCATGACTTGTCCATCAAACTGTTCCAACTGCACAACACTTGCTTCAGTCACATATATGATCACGTATGGCCCTAGCCAATGCGTCCTGAACTTTTCTGGGTGTTGTAAGAACTTATTATCATAGAGTAGTACTAAATCTTGTAGAATTTTCCAGGTCCTATCAGCTGTCTTCTTGGTTTGTCTTTGACCAAGCTAAGACTCTAAGTTTCTTGCTGTCTTAAATTTAATTTCTGTTGTTTTATAACAACCAACATTAGTTTTTAGTTTTACTGATTTGTTATGGTTGTTGTCTCTGTTTGGGTGCTCTTGCAAGTAGTTTTATGCTAGGAAAAATACATACATGCTTACCAAATAACAACAACACACCTAAACTATCTTTTCTGCTGAAATATGGACAGATCTAAGAGCTAATAACAACCACTAAAATGCATGTGTAGACACATGTATTTTTGGTCAACATGACCCTAGATAAAACCCCCCCGGGGAAAACCAGTTTTGAGATATAGTGTATATATGAGGTAGAGCTAATATCTTTTACGGTAAACAAAATACAATAAGAACCTGGTACAATAGCAACTCCAGAATGAAGAAGATATCCAAGCTCTAACTGCCAGAAGCACAACAGGATGGTGCGCCCCCTCTAAAACTGCCAAATCTGCTCTAGAATCCAACTGAGATGCCAGAATGGAAAACCCCTCCACAACAATGATCCTCCTACTGTTGTCCTCACTCTGCAACTGACATCAAGGAAATCTGATGGCTAGAAACCTCTCCAGGAAGCAAACAGCCTGCCAAAGCCATGCGCCCTCCTCAAAGTAGAAGTCTCTCCAATAAATAAAGGAAGAAAGCTGCTCCAAGCTGCCATGAATGAATGCTAGCGGCCTCCTCTTCCTCTCCTCATGCAACAAACCTCAATTCCATAGCTCAAAAGCTCCTCCTCTCATGAACAAAAGCCTCCTTGAACAATGCGCCCTCCCTTAGCTCCTTTGCCCCTCTTTAGGCAAGAATAGGGTAACCTAGATTTGGATGGATGAGATCATCCCAAATCAATGAATAAGATCACTCCACATAAATCTAATCCAAAACCCACTTTTGGGTTAAGTTCCCTAAGTCTACTCATGTCTCCTCAAAATCACCAAAAAGGTAATTTAATGTTCACTTTTGCCAAAAGTGACATAATGTACTTTATCCAAAGTCAAAGTACAAATAGACATAAAGTACTAGAACAAAGTGCTATAAACCTTCCCACATGTGCTAAGGAGGACAAAACACATGGGGAACACCTCCTCAGGTACAAAACTCAACACTCCCTCTTACCGAGGAAGGTGTTCCTCACCAAGCCCATCTTGTCTCTGAAGAAGACATGCTTTCCCCGTGGCAGGGCCTTGGTGAGAATATCTGCAACCTGATCATCTATCGAAATGTACTATAACTGAACTGCCCCTCTCTGTACCCAGTCTCGAATGAAGTGGTATCTGATCTCAATATGCTTCGACCGGTCATGAAACACTGGATTCTCAGAGAGTTTTATGCAACTCTGATTATCACAATGAATCACGGTCGGAGCCATCT
>ML792123.1:36951-47975 GCA_009831015.1 Picea engelmannii | reverse complement strand
GTTCAATTCGTGTGAAGTCTTTTTATTCACTTGCCTAGGTCTTTTGGTCATTAATGAGCCACCTGTTCACCCAAATCGCACTTGAGTTTTGACCAGATTTTCTGGGAATGTGTTTCCTTGCACCACTTGAGTTCGACCCAAGTTCTTTCCACTTGGTCTCTTATGAAATGCCACTTGTCATTCCTCGTCATGGGTCAACAATCACTCTTTTAACAACTACCTTCAGATTGGCATTACCTTTTTATTAAATAATATTTAAATATATTACAATTGTTTTGACCACCCCTGGTGAAATTAAATAAATTCAATAGTTCAAATGCATAAATAAATAAAGTCTTAATAATTTAAAAATCCGAGATATTACATACATCTCCCCTTAAAGTTTAACACTATCCTCGGTGTTACTCAAGGTCTTTCGAGTCCTCTCAAAAAAGAATTGGATGTACAACTTGCATGTGACTCTCCAATTCCCAAGTAGCTTCCTCAGGACTAAGGTGCCTCCATTGCACCTTTACTTGCCCGATGGTACGATTCCAGAGAATAAGCTCTCTTCTATCGAGAATGCGCTCCAGTTCCATTTTGAATTATCCTTCGGGTTCCACCTGTATCACATCCTAATCAACCACATGAGTAGCATCACACACATATTTTTTTAATAAAGAAACATGAAAAACATTATGTACTTTTATTGGAGTCGGAAGTGCCAATTGATAGGCTATTGGCCCCACTCTTGATAACACTTCGAAAGGTCCACAATATCTTGGGGCTAAATTAGTACAATTTCCCAGTTTCAAAGAACTTTTTCTGGGTTTTACTTTTACATAAACATGATCTCCAACTTGGAACTCTCTTGGAGTTCTTTTTAAATATGCGTAACTTTTCTGTCAGTCTTGTACCACCTTCAAGTTATGATATACATGTTTCACAGTTAGTTCCATGTCTTTTAACATATCAGGACCTAACAATAATCTATCCACCAGACTACTCTAAGAAATTGGAGTGTTACATTTCCGTCCATAAAGTATATCAAAAGGACTTAATTTCACTGAACCCTGCAAATGATTGTTATAAGCAAATTCAACAAGATGTAAATACTCTTCCCATTTACTAGGCTTATCCATTACATACATTCTGAGCATATCCTCTAATACTTGGTCTACCTTTTCAATCTTCCCATCTGTTTGCGGATGATAAGCAGTACTAAAGTTTAATTGGGTATCCAAACCTTTAAACAAAGATTTCCAAACTATACCTATGAACTTAACATCTCTATCAGAAATTACAACTTTAGGCACACCATGTAATCTGAAAATTTCCTTCATAAAAATATCCGCAATAATTATAGCTTTATAAGTGGACCTAACAGGAATAAAATGTGTTGCCTTATTTAATTTATCAACAACAACCATTATAGAATCATTATTTTTATTATTCTTAGGTAAACCTGTTATAAAATCCATACTAATAACCTCCCATTTCCATTCTGGAATAGGTAGAGGTTGTAGTAAGCCTGTTGGGTGCTTGTGCTCAACTTTTACCTGCTGACATTCCAAGCATCTTGCCAAAAATTCTTCCACTTCACTTTTCATGTTTGGCCAATATAATTCCTTTCTTAACATGGTAATCATTTTTTGGTACCCAGGGTGTCCAGAATATGGCTTTTTATGCAATTTGTTCACTATTAACAATTTTATTTCAATTCGTTCAATATTAACAATTTTATTTCATTTGAATTAGGTATGTATAATCTATTGTTATACATTAGTTATCCATTTTTGCTTATTCTGAAATCTAATTCAATATTTTCTGCTTTGCCTTCCATTACTTTTTGTTTCAAAACTTTATATTTTTCATCCTTTTTCGCAGTCGCTCTAATCTTTTCTTCCAAATCTATCTCATAACTACTACTTGTTGTCATGTAGACTAAATTGGCATGACGACTTAAAGCATTTACAACTTTATTTTCTTTACCTTTAATATGCTTTATTTCAAAATCATATTCACTTAGGAAAGATAACCATCTAGCTTGTCGAGCATTTAGATTTTGCCGATCAAATAAGTATTTTAAACTAATGTTATCAGACATCAACAAAAATCTTCTTCCTATAAGATAGTGTCGCCACATCTTAAGGGCATGTATTATAGCAGCTAGCTCTAAATCATGAGTAGCTGAATTTTTTTCGTGTTCTTTGAGCTTTCTAGATTCATAAGCTACTACATAATTTTCTTGCATTAAAACCCCTCCTAAACCTTCTTTGCAAACTTTCGTACATACAACAAAATCTTTATATGGATCTACATTTTTTAGTATAGGAGCAATAGTTAGGAGATGTTTTAATTTATTAAAACTTTCTTGACACTTTTATGTCCACTTAAATTTTATTCCCTTATTCCGCAATGAGGTTATAGAATATACAATTTTTGAGAAACCTTCAATAAATCTTCAATAATAGCCAGTAATTCCCATAAAAGATCTTACGTCAGTAACGTCTTTGGGAACAGGCCATTCCATTATAGCTTTGATTTTATCTGTATCGACATAAATACCTTCTTTAGAAATAACATGTCCTAGATATTCTATTTTATCTTTATAAAAGTCACATTTGTTGAGCTTAGCATATAGTTCATGTTCTCTTAACACTTGTAAAATTATTCTTAAATGTTCTTCATGTT
The DNA here is from genome assembly GCA_009831015.1 of Picea engelmannii. Taxonomy (NCBI): domain Eukaryota; kingdom Viridiplantae; phylum Streptophyta; class Pinopsida; order Pinales; family Pinaceae; genus Picea; species Picea engelmannii. Next base: position 45,302 of record ML792123.1, on the reverse strand, counting down.
CTTGTTCATTTTTTGAATATACTAATATATCATCAATGAGAACAATGACGAATTTATCCAAGTATTTACTTAAAATATTATTCATTAAACACATGAACGAGGCTAGAGTGTTTGTTAAACCAAAAGGCATTACTACAAACTCGTAGTGTCCATACCTCGTTCTAAAAGTCGTCTTATGAATATCTTCATCTTTTATCCCGACTTGATGATATCCATATCGTAAGTCAACTTTAGAAAATATTGTCTCTCCTCTTACTTGATCGAATAGATCATCAATGCAAGGTAAAGGATATATGTTTTTAATGGTCATCTTATTTAGTTGTCAGTAATCAATACACAGTCGTAAAGCACCATCCTTTTTCTTTACAAAAAGTACAGGTGCTCCTCACGGAGACACATTGTGTCAGATGTACTTTTTATCTATTAATTTTTGTAATTGTATCTTTAGTTCGTTCATCTCTAGGATGTTCATCCTATAAGGAGCCTTAGAGAATGATACTGCTCCAGGTACTATATTTATGGTAAAATATATATCTCTTTGTGGAGGTAATCCTAGAATTTCTTTCGGGAATACGTCTTTAAATTAATTTAAAACAGGAAACTTTGAGATACTGATTTGTTTATTTTCCTCCCGGTTAACTATTACATGCACAACATATAATTTACAACCTTTACACACACACTTTTTCATTTGTAATGTTGATATTTCCCGAACATAAACTATTTTAGGTATTCCCTTAATATTAACAACATTACTAGTATCATCTGTGCATAAAACTGTCTTATTATAACAGTTTAGTATCACTCTATGTTCTTCCAACCAATTCATACCAATCAAAAAGTCATAAGACCCCAAAGGCAAAACATTCGAATCAACATAGGTTCTGAAATCATTCATAAGAAATTCACACTTGCCAACAAATTCAATTACTTTCCTTTTCGTACCTGCAAGAAGATGAACTAACCATGACTTTTCAAATTTGGTTTTCTGTAATTTGCACATCTTCACAACTCTAGGTGAAATATAACTTAAACTAGCACCAGGGTCAATCAAAATAGAGATTGGTTCATTATTTAGCGTACCTTCTACTTCCACCATAGAAGTTTGATGATCTGCTTGTCTATTTTCCAATGTTGTGTTGATTTTTAGAATGTTCCTTGCAATTTCTTCAACTGTAGAAGCTTCACGGATAGTATGCAAGTTGTTGTTGCTTTTCTTCCTGAGTGGACAATCCTTGTAATAATCTGGGTCACCACACTCCCAACATTTCAAAGGTTCTCTTTGTGCTATATTTTTATTATAAACAATAACCGGTTCTTTATCCTTATTCCCAGATGGATTATAAGGTTTGTTACCTTTATAGTTATTCCCTTGATAACTTCATTGATGATTTCCAAAATTCTTATTATAAATTTTATTCCTTTTTCTTTCTGTTCAAATTTATTATTCTTTTTATCTTTCCAGTTGTTCACATTCTGATTTTTATTTTTATTTTGTTCATAACTGAAACTTGCCTTCCTCATTGCTTCTTCTAAAGTTCCCGGGTTATCATATTCAATTTTTTTTTTTATAAATAGGAGGTAGACAACATATAAAATGTTGAATCTTTGGCTTTTCATCAACAATATAAGGCACATAACACAACAAACTTAAGAACTTACTGCACAAATCCTTCATCGTCATACTTCCCAGTTTTAAATCATAAAGCTCTTTAGCCTTTTCTTCGTAATACTGTTCCGACAAGTATTTTCTTTTAAAATATTTCTTAAAAGTTCTCCAAGTTACATATCGTTCTTTAATATGTTTTACCTTTTTTATATCTTGCCACCAGATATCAGCTTTCCCAATCAAATTATATATTGCCATTTTCACTTTTAATTCACTAGAATAATTATATATTGGAAGTATTTGTTCATCCCTGAAAGCCATGCTTCAACCTCTTCTCCTCTTGCAATTTCACCATTGAACACATGGGGTTTGATCTTTTTAAATTCCCCAGTGATTTCATCACAAGACTTGCGTTTCTTTTTAGTTTCCAACTGTTTACTATCACTGCTTTCACTTGAATCTTCATATTTTTGTTTTCTTTTATTATCCAATTTCTCATTAGTAGATTCAGTGTCAATATCCGAAGATGCTTGTTTTCTTACTTTTCGTTTGCATGCTTCGTTTCCAATTTCGTTAGAGCTAAATTCCTTATTGTTAATGTTTTCATGATATGCAATTTATTTAATAATACAACATTTAATTCCTCTTGTGCTTTTAAGATACGTTCATTATGAGCTTTCACACTCTATAATTCTACTTTTAAATCCTTAACTCTTTGTAGCATCTCTGATTGATTATCATTTCTACTTTCGTTTAAGTTTACCCAAATATTTTCTTTATTAAAATTTTCTTGTTACACATTATCCTGATGTTTGGGACGAGAACCCCCTTCTCTTGACATCATAAGTTCTATCCTTCTTTGTATAGCAATATAACAAGAAAATTTCCCTTTCTCCCTGTATAATATTGAGTGAGAAGAAAATTCATAAATTCTATCAGTCTACTTGAAAAATAAAGAGTAAGATTACCTATTTCTATCATAATTTATATGTAATTTGGTTATTATGTTGAGCCCTCTTAGGCCAAGTGCTAAAACTTCAGCTCTGATACCATTTTGTCACAAACCCTAATTTTTATTTTTATTTTATTTTTAAATAACATAAATGCAAATTCAGGTCTTGAACATTTGTATGCTACATCTTAGGGTTTCTATAGATTTATATTCATTGATCATAGGGATCCAACCTATAGTCATTTTAAATTGTTATATTCATTCTTAACATTAAGGATTTACATAGAAAACTTGTCAAATGGACTAACTTGATAACATTATAATGGCTTTTAAAAAATGCAACACAAGTCCTTCAATTTACAATATATATGCATATATCATTTGAACTTACACAACAATCTTATCATTTAACTTATTAACATTATAATCCTAAGCCCTTCAATTATAATGTTTTGTCGAGTTTTAATGAGAGTGGAAATACGACAAGATCCTAGCCAATGCTCCTTAACAAGTATCACCTCGATCCATCACCACCTGGACGTAGTACAGGATATCGGTTTCGTATTTCCGACATAAGTAAAATGTAATACCGACATAAGTATTTCCATATCGGTTTCGTATACCGACATAAGTAAAATGTAAAATGTAATACCGACATAAGTAAAATGTATTTCCGACATAAGTAATACCGACATAAGTAAAATGTATTGAACAAAACCCTACGGGTTTCGTATGTCCTCTGGACTGTTAATACATAGTCATTTTTTCTCCCTAATTAAAGTTTTGTTAATGTTTGTATGTATCGGATCTTGTAATTTATAGATCGTTATTGCACTCTTGATTTATAATACAGTAAACTCGTTGTAATGGTAATTTCTATCCTTGGTAAAAACATTTACCAACTACCATTGTATTTCGTTTGTATATTGTTTTCACTATAAATCTCTGTATCAATTCGTGCCCAATTTACATTTGGTAATTTTTTTGTGTATTGCTATTATAACTCTCTGTATTGAATTCACATCTGATTTACAATTGGTAATTACTTTGAGTGTAAGAATGTAAGAATTTCTATGGCTGTTAAGCATATACAATTTACAATTTTTTCATTTAAAAACAGATATGATATACATTTACTTTCTTTTCACTGTTATGAGTTTTTTATATATCTATCTATGTGCACAGTACCAATGAAAATCACCTATTAAGGGTTGAAAAACAAAAACCCTATCTATAACATATGAAATATAAATGATATATACCACTATATATATATATATATATATATATGGACAATGATTATTAGTGTCTATCTTCATTTCGTAACTCTATGTCCTATTTAGACATTCTGATCCAGGTGGATATTGGTGGCTACCTACCTATTCCAAATTCCAATTGGCTTATTTTGGAAGTTTTCATGTTAGTACATCTTTTTGTACTTCTAGGGCCGTTTTGGGGCTCTAAACAATGTTTTCTTGGCTTGCTAGAGTCAATCTATGGACAGAGCCAAAGTTTGATGACATAATGCGTAGTTCTCGAAAAGACCTTTTCAACGACCTATCACGCGCCTAAAATGAAGATCGTATGCAAAAGTTATGACCTCGAGAAGTTAATGTACTAACTTACCCCAACGAGGCCCACATGACTTTTGACGCTTAATCTCCTAGGGTTAGGTTTTTGGATGTGTAAGGTTTTGGCATTCATGTTTATCATAAAAAGGCCTTCAGAGCCTCATTGTAATCATCTTCTTGCGAATGAGCGTAGTCGTCGCATCTCTTCTCAGAGATAAATCTGCCACCATTCTAGCGAGTCTTGCACTATGTATTTTTACAATCTCTGTACAATTCTTTCATTAATAGAAATCATGCATTGTTGTATTTCTCAGTTTCTGACAATTTTTATGTGTATTTCATTGTAATATCTTTGCTTCATTTCGTTCCGAAAATACTCTGGATTAGTGGTATCTGAGCAGGCTGCTCTTGATTGTTCTTTAGTGCATGTCCCTAACGAGGTTCTAGTATATCAAGTTGGGTCTCGAGCTCGTCTCTCTTGAGGAAAATCGCTCTCGCATGCCTAAGAAACCCTCTATGGTGGTAGAAAAGAAAAACAACGGAGCATAAGATTCTATTAACCTATTGCTTGAGAAAGCTCTTGCGCGACATAGGGACGAAATGATGGAGAATTTTTTCTACATCCTTCAACGCCTACCAATAGAAACATGCACATCTTCATCAAGCGACCACTTTGGATGAACCTCTCCCTTCAAGGTACAAGTTAATTTTGATATTCTCATATTTGAAGGTCAGATAGATGTAGATGCCTTAGAAAAATGGTTGAATATGCTAGAAGGTTATTTCTATATTCACAGTTTTTCCGACAGAGAAAAGATCACCTTCACACTCCTCAAGGCTCTCCCCCATATCAAACATTAGTGGAAAACTTACTAGGAACAAAGTTCCACAAAAGAATCTGGAATATATGGGGCCAAGCCCACTTGGGATTTTTTTGTGGATGTGGTCAAGGAACAATACTACCCTGTTGATAAGTATGAAGACCAGTACATGAGATGCACCACAATGTGGCAAGAGAAGAGCCAAACAGTGCCAGAGTTCACAAATAGTTTCCATACCTTGTGCACCAAGTTGGGTATCAAAGACTTCGAGCAACATCTGGTTCTGAAATACCGTGGGGCTTTGCATAGGTACATCCAAACTAAAATGGATTTCCCAAACATCTCATCATTGGGAGCTACCTATCGATATGCTGTCAAAATCGAGCAGAAATTTAGGCACTAGAACAAATGGGAGTTTGGGTCTGCAAATCCACAACAACCAAAGTGTGGTGAAGAATACCCTAACCAATAGCCTTTCGACAACCAGTCCAAGACACAGGAAAATAAGGGTAAAGGAAAGACGAAGAATGACATTGGGAAGTGGTGCGACTTCCACAAAATCCCCTAACACAACATCGATGAATGTCGCTTGAAACGGTCATTGGTGGCCGAGGTCAAAGATAAGGAGCCGAACCCTGATTCATAATTTGATCCAGAAAATATCGAAAATAGATAGATCATCGATGCAAACTCTACTGCTACTATCGTGAGCATAACAATTCAACCAGAAGAACCAGTAGATCCTGAAGAGGGGGAGCACCTCTTCCATTCACAAATGTGGGTGAAGTTGACCCCATTGCATTTCATTGTTGATAGTGGTAGCCGGAAGAGCCTCATCTCAATTGAGGTCGTCAAACAGTTGGGGTTGTTGACAACACCACACTCGCAACCATACAACATCAGGTGGCTTCACCAGGGACAAGATCTCTGTGTCAACCGGTAGTGTCATCTGTCCTATGGCATCCAACACTTCAAGGATGGGGTGGTGTGTGATGTTGCCCCTCTTTATTTCTTGAATGTTGTTTTGGGCCAACCATATATGTGGAAACGTGATGTTGTTTATGAGTCTCGACCCTGTAGTGTCATTATTACTCTAGGGGGTCAACTTTACAGGATACCAAAGGTAGTTCCGACTAATGTTCCACCAAAATAGTGCCACAAGGTAATCTCTCATACTGCAAAATTCATCATCTTCATATTCTTTTCAAAGGATGCATAGAAGGCCACTACAACCACTGCAGCCTCAACACCTTCTATCCAGCAGAAGAGAAAACAAATATTGTTTCTTCACCTACAATGGTTCCTACACAATGACCCGTTAACCCTAGAGACAACAGGTTGGTGGAACATATTCATCGCCACCAACAACAGGTTCGTGACAACCTTCCACAGACCACCCACACAAGGGGAGGATTGATCCAAGTGGATATTGGTGACCACCCACCTGTTCTAAATTCCAACTGGCTCATTTTGACAGTTTTCAGTTCAACACGTTTCTCTATAATGGGGAGATTTCGATGTAATTGTGGATTTTTCTCTTACGAGGCTATCCTGAAGCCCTACATAGAATCCAGGTGGATATTGGTGGCCACCCACCTATTCGAACTGGCTTATTGTGGAATTTTTCATGTCAGTACATCCTTTTGTACTTCTAGGGCCATTTTGGGGCTCTAAACATTGTTTTATTGGTTTTCCATTGTCAAAATGTAGAGTAGTCAAATTTTTATGGCATACTGCATAGTTCTCTAAAAGACCTTTCCAACGGGCTATCACACGCCTGAAACGAAGATTGTATGCAAAAGTTACGACCTCAGGAAGTTAATGTACTAACTTAACCCAACGGGGCCCACATGACTTTTGGCGCTTCATCTCCTAGGGTTAGGTTTTTGGATGTCTAGGGTTTTGGAATTCATGTTTATCATAAAAATGCCTTCAAAGCATCATTGCAATCATCTTCTTGTGAATGAGCGCAACCGTCACATCTCTTCTCATAGATAAAGCTGCCACCATTCTAGCGAGTTACTTGAATGGTTTTAATTTACTATGCATTTATTTACCTATCAATTTGGACAAACAAAGTATCATATGGCAATAATATAATTTTAAAAATTATATTATTATTATTCATTGATATCAACCAAATACATAACCCTTTAGCTATTTGTCTATTTGTGATTCACTTCTTTGGTATTTTTTTCTAATTCATGTCTTCAAACATGTTACACTAATACTTTATACTATCAATCTTTCTTTATACGTATTGTTAGTACCTTATCAATCTTTCTTCATACATATTGCTAATACATTTGTATAGTGCAATGCTATCAAAATATTCATGAAACAACATAAAATACTAAATGCCTTATTAGTCCCTGCTGAAGGCGTAGAGGGGCTATAATGATCGATAATTTGTTGACTTCATATTAGTTTATCCTTTGACTAAAAATATTTGAATAATCTCTATTGTTGGAACTAGAGAACTAAAAACATTGATTTGTAAATAATAAAAAATACCATATATGTCATGATCTGTTTGGATAACAAATTGGAGGTCTTATTGCCAGCTTCGATATTCCCAATATTTTATATGTTAGCATATCCGAAGTTTTTGATCATCTACGGTCTTTCTGAATTTTCTATTTTTATTAAAATGTTTAGATATCCAAAGTTTTGAGCATCGAGAGTCAGTTTTTTATTAGTTGACTTCATATTACTTTGTCCTTTAAATAAATAAAAAATTCGCATAATATTTATTGTTCGAACTATTGTTATTATTATTACTATTTTTTTATTGTTATTTTTTTATTTTATATTATTATAAAATAATATAATAATTATTGTGCGTACGTAAACAGACCTGCCACATCGCATTCTTTCTTAAATGTTTACACAACGCAAGGCCCTTCGACGGTCCTGATAGACTTAAACGTTTACCTAACAGACCTCACAACCTTAAATGTTTACTTAACAGGCATGTTACAATACATTTTCCTTCGATTTTTTTTATACAATGTTGTCTGCAGTGAATATGGGAAATATTGTTCTTCAACGACATTACTGGGTCACTGGTTGATGCTTGCTTGTTGCTTGTTCACTGGTTTCTTGTTTGCCTATTGTTGTTGCTCTTGTTGCAGTTTGCACGCTTGGGATTATGCAACCATGATTGGAACTACGCTTCTGTTGTTCCCCATTGACGGGTGGGTTTCGGTTCCATGTTTACCTTCCTATTTGTTGTTTGTTGTTTGCTATTTCCAATTTGCAAGTGAAAAATTTCAATACTGGAGATGCCTGAGTCAAGATCCTCTTGCAGAACATCTTTGTATGTGAGGAGAAAATTCGATTTCTTTTTTTATATGTCACTGTGGCTGCGATGGAGGTGGGTTTTGTGTCGAACATTG